>APFE030699439.1:63269-115872 GCA_000404065.3 Pinus taeda | reverse complement strand
ATCTTATACATGTATTTTGTGTTGAAAATTGCAGGTTCTAACCGGGCTCTCCACGAGATAATCCTTGAAATGATAAAGTACTTCACCCTTCCTAGATGATATAAAAAACCTTATCTATTACAGGCTTCGCACTTTAGGGGGCAATCTGTTACACTGAAATTTGTCACCATGACTATCTGCAGTTAATATGGCTCCATCAATAGTCATATTATCCTCCTTGTCAAGCCTTATACCTCTGCTCTCCATGTCAAACTTCAAAAAAGAGAGAAATTCATTAAAAATCATGTTTATCTCTGGGTACGCAGATTCTCTCTACCTTGCCTGCGTGTACGCATTCTAAGCTCATTGTACCTGTGTACTTGTACACTCTGTAATCCAAGGGATGGGTGCGTACTCCTGTAAAGGTCAAAAGGCGCGAGTTTCATCTTTAAAATGTTACTTGTGGTCACTTCTAGAGATTTCTAGAAGAGTGTTTGACGTGTATTGAGCGCCTCCAGATGGTTCATGCATCCCTATGATAGAGGAACTTATCCCATCAAGAGAGGAGCTACCCCATCCAAAAGAGGGAGTATCCCATTGATGTTGGAACTGAATAACTTCCTCTAGAACACTATAAATACAGGCATTGGGCCAGGGAGGGGAGGTTGAAAGCTGAACATTCCAAAGGGTAGATGCTGCTGGAATTAGGACTTCCATTGTAAGCTTGTGAGGAGAGATTACCATCCTTTCCTGTTTCATTTGGAAGTGGGTGAGCTTGTCAAAGTAGAGGAAAACTCTTGCTGGACCCTGGGAGGAACTTGCACAACACCAAGGCTCACGTTGTAATGGTTTCTTTTTTGTTTCCTTAATACAAATAAGTCCATTCTTCTCAATGATTTGTTGTTAATGAATTGTTTCATATACTCCTTGGTCTATATGTTGAATATGCCTTGTTTTATGGAATATTCAGGTGTTATGTAATCGTTTGATTGTTAGTGTATGCAGGTTTCAAAGTGAAGGAGGAGCTCATCTGGATCGACGAGGCTGGACTGCTACAACAAGCGTTGGACTTGAGGTAGGATCGAAAAACACTTGGTTTCTCATAGAATAATTTATGTTTAGAGAAGGATTGCTCTTAATTGTCTTGTTTGTCACTAGAGAGTCTTAGAGTCCTAGGGAGGTTAGTTTTGTCAGCAAAAATAACTCTTTCCGCATGACAAATATATAACATTGAACAAGTTACCCCAAGTAACGCAACCATGTCTTGGTACACAGATGTGAAAAAATACCTTGAGCATGGTGCCTTGCCCTCTCAATTATTAGCATGAAAAAAGAGGGTTATTCACCTCAAAGCTCTATCACATCAGTTGGTACATGGAGTGCTCTTTTGGAAGCACCATAATGGGGTCCTACTTAGGTGTCTAGAAGCACCAGATTCTGAAAGGGTACTAAAGGATCTTCACGACAAACTATCTAGAAGACACTACGTGGGTGATACTACTGTGCACAAATTCATGCAGGTTGGTTACTATTGGCCCACATTATTCAAAGATGCACATGTTTATGTTTGTAAATGTTCATTTTTCCAAAGACGTGTTGGTCATGATTGATATTTAGCCACCCCATTGGAGCTCATTTTTGTAGAAGAACATTTTAGAAGTTCCTCTAAAATAATTGAATGAGCATGCAGTCATCGACTTCCTCAAACAAAATATCATTAGTAGGTTGCATGTTCCTATATCGCTTGTTTTTTATAATGCAAGTTATTTCTCAACATTTAATTTTATGATTTTGCATTAGAAAATCGAATTATTTTAAAAAAATTCATCCAAATATTACCCTCAAGGAAAAATTTTCGCTTTTTCAACCAATAAAAATCTAATATGTATTATAAAGAAATAAGTTTACTTTAAACGAAGGAACTCACACAATGCTTTAATGAATTCTTTGTGAGTTGTCTGTGTTATGCCTAAACCTTCTTTGATAACTTCCCCTTAATTCCTTGCATATGGGAAATAATCCCTCCTACCTATGAATATATAGCTCGTATCCCCTCAACTTTCTCAAGGGTCTCGAGGTAAGCTACCTATTATGGTTCATAGTATGATATACACTCTCTTGAAGGTGCAGGAAGAAAGTAGGAAAATAAAAGAAAAAATTCTATCCATCAAAGTTGTATCAAGCGACCCTTTAACAATAATTCTGTGGGGAAGAAAGTGTTTAGTGTGGCAAACCTAGTATTGAAGTGGGATAAATGCCATGAAGAGAAAATTAGACACACTAAATTCTGTCCCTCTGGATTGGACCAAATGTTGCTCATGACAAGCTTGGCCACCATACTTACATCTTCAATATTTGGATGGGAAGATGGACTATCTTCTCGTCAATGGCCAATATCTCAAGAAATATTTTCAATACCACTCTAGTGTTGTGTTCCTATCCTATGTACATATTTATTTTTGTCTTTAGCTTATTTATTTGTTTAATTCGTGTCATGTCCTTTCTGTTGTCATTTGTGTTGTTGTATAATGAATAAAACCTTGTGCGAAAGTGTCCCATCTAGTTCTAATGCATGTGGAAAAAGTTGAAAAGGGCCTGATGACACATTAAAACATTTGGATAACCTTGAGTTCTTCTTCTTTGTCTTGGTCTATATACATCTGGTCAATGATGTTTCAATGGAAAATATGATACATTCATAAGGAAAGTTTTGTGTAGAACTGTGACACATATATCTATTCTAATAACCTCATTCCTTAATTTAGTTTTATTTGGTGTTTTTCATGTTAATCCAATCAAGTAGAGAAGGGAAAGGGGAAAATATATAACAAGAATGTTAATATCAGTGGTGTATAGAATTGTCTCTGAAGGAACAACTTCTTCTGCTGTCAATAATTTGGGATTCCTCTTCTACCATGGTGATATAAATGTTGATAAAATTCCAATGTGCAACAAAAACATAAAATAAATAAGAGGTGAAATTAGAGCAATAATTCATGTGAAAAGAGGTGAAGAAAGTAACTTCATCGGGGTGTTGAATAGGTCTGCTTGAAGTGAAGCAATGCTTGTATTCTTGTAGTGACTCTATCAGGGTACTAAACAAACTCATTGGTAGTGGAGCAACATTAGTGATATAAACTAAGACTCTGGTCATCTTAAACTCACAACTATATTACCCTTCTCCTAGATTAAATCATTTGTGATATAACAATATTTGTGAATGTGTTCAACCTAGAAAGGGAATAGAGGAGACTGCATCTATAATTTTGTTAAGTGGGAAAACTAAATTAATCCACACAATGAATCAATACTTCTTGAGAAACTAGATCTTGTGCATAAATATAGACCAAGGCAGAGGAACCTGATTTCTATCAGTGTGCCGCCATGTGTTCTCACTACTACAACACCCTCCAAATTTTGTCCTATATCCAAACCTTTGAGCCTACTTTAACCTCACAAGCTGTCATTTTTAGTAGTAGAAGACATTTCATGTTTGTTCTCTAAGTTTTTTGGTCCTTTTGTGAGGAAAGCCTAGGTGTCATCTTTTGGAAAGGGACATCCCGTAGATTGTAAAAGGGAGTTATATCACATCTTTAAGAGGCGACTTGGTACTAATGGGCCATATCTATCATAGAGACATATATTAGATTCATTCCCAAAGTCATACAATATATTTTTAGTGTTGTCACATCTATCGCAAAGTGTATCCTATGTGTTTCACTTCGAGGTGAGTGTCATTTTATTGTCATTTCAATGGGTTCATCCTGATTTTGGCTATTAAGTGTTCATTATTGTGTAGCTGGTAATTTTGAGTGTGAGATCATGATCAAGACCTATCATGGTTTCATATTTATCTGATTGATCCCACACTTAACCAAATTCTATAGAATTTCTTGCCCGACCAACCCTACCTCACTCTACCTCCCTAAACTGCACCTTGCATAGTTGTAAACCTCAGTCAACATCCTTGCCTCCTAAAACTATGTAATGTGTAGTCATTGCCCCCAAGGACTATGCTTTGCATAATTACAGTGCTCAAGAATTTCGTCCTGATCTATAGAACTATGCAACCTACCTTTCAGTCAGCCTCCCACTATGCATTACATAGTTTCAGTCTGCAGTTTTCCTCATCGTTTCTCTGAAGTCTATATTTTTTCAATACAGTGGCCATTCTCTCTCCTAAACTTCATATTGTGCAGTCAAGTGAGAATGGCTCCTCCACTTTATCACGATTTTCATCAAATCCACAGTCTTGCTTCTTAGGCCTCCAACCACTACGCATTGTGGAGTCATAGTATTTAGTCCCTCACTCTTATAACCTTGAATTCTACAGTACACAATTCTTGAGCCTTCTCGTTTGTGGAGTACCAAGTTCCAGGTTGGTCAGTGAATTACAATAAGAAATTTAAACTAGGATATTTCTATACTGATGTCATCTTGTCATAAGTAAATTTCACTTGTAGGTACTATATATCGATATGACAACATGATGTTCAATAAGGATGGCAAGGATACCATGAAAGGAGACAGTCAGGAAGACTGTAAAGAGAAGATGATCATTGAACAATAAGATGAAGGGACATTAGATTGTGACAAAAGTTGAAAGATACACATCACATAGAAGACTCCATATCTTAAAGCCTTTTTGAGGAAAATAGGAAGGTCATTCAACATATATCATGAACATATGAATATAGCAACAACAAGAAAATATTTGCAATAACAAATCATCATAAATTCCATGTCATCAGTGCCAAGTCATGTCTTTTCAAGGTGTCATCTTAAGAGTAATATGAGTTATCATGTTACCACTTCATTTGTGGATGTAATTATGTAATTGTCAAGAAAATAAGAAATGTAAAGTGTGTGGAAGACCGAAGGTCACACAAAGAATGTGAAAATACATGTAGAATTCTAAAGGTCTCTTAAGAGTTTGAAAAATGATTTGGAAGCTCAAGAGTCATGAAGGGATTTGAAGAGTGACAAGGCAGGTGAAGATTCATCTCATTTTTTATATATACACCCTCATAGCTTAAGGAATGGAATTTTCACCTCGGCTTCTCCACCTAGCCATTAAAGAGAAATATTGTTCTTTTGGATAGAAATTTGTGGCTTAATGCTCCACTACTGGAGCTAATGGTGCCTACTGGTATCAATGTATCTTGCGAATTTCACTTAATATTTTAAGCTCATTGAGCCAACACTATTTCATTCATATATCATGAATTTTGTAATATTATTGTTTATATGTTTGTGGCATGTGTTTTTTTATTATGTACTAAAGAAATTGAACTATTTCATTGGCTTTGGTGCTCATTTTGTTGAATGTGTGATGTAATTATTTTAATGGCCATTATTTCTATGTGAAATATTTTTCTAAATGGTTAACGATTCATTCATGTATATGTGTGTTTGCCTTTATTAGAAGAGCCACTACTACTTTTCTTTTGGAGACTCACTTTCTCTTCCTTTCCGGTGAAATAACATTGATACATGTCGCAATTGAATATTCCATAAGGCCTACTTGCTCATTCAAAATTACATGTTTCAAGGAAAATATTTAAGAATATGGTAGTCATGCTACATTTCTAGATGGGGCTCCTATACGAAATGGTGGAAGGCCTAATTGGGACATCATATCGAAGATACCCCTTGTATGTTTGATTTCAAAATGGGGCATTTAGGCTTCTTGTCTAACTTACAATAACCTCTCTCACTTCTAAAGCTTGAATATTCCCAAGTCTATTTGATTAACCAATGCGGAATTAAGAAATTCTTGATAATATAGTGTATACTGATAATTGTTTTAAACTGATTATATGTTTTATAGTCTGTTGTTTCTGTTGATATGTGAATGTGCTTAAACTGATATATAAATGCATATAACAATGAATAATTCAGTAGTAAAAACAAACACAGAAGACAACAAATAAATTAGGAGTTCACCCACAACTCTTGGGCTACACCTCTGTGAGCTCTAGTCAACTCAACTAGGCTCTTTGGGATTATGGTATAAGTATTTTTTACAAGATCTTGGCTTATCTCCTACTATGTTTACACAAAAAAAGTGGGTTCAGACACCATGTTATCCCCAGCTCTTGAAGCTTTGGCTCTTGGCTCTGGCTCTTTGGCTCTTGGTTCTATCTCTTGGCTCTGAATCTGGCTCTTTGGCTCTTGTTCTGGCTCTTGGCTCTGACTCTAGCTCTTTGGCTCTTGTTCTGGCTCTTGGCTCTGACTCTCGCTCTTTGAATCTAGCTCTTTGGCTCTTTGCTCTCGCTTCATTCTGCCTTCTGCAACCTTCACACTCTTTGGCTTTTCACTTGAACTTCAAGTGACCCTAAAGGATCCCTCAGTTGTTCTGTGCAGTAGCTCTTTGGCTTTCTTTCACTTTGCTCTCTCAGCTGTTTGTTGCTACTACTTTCAACATTCAGCAGCAAGCAACAACTTGGCCACCGTTCAACAACTCAACAGCCCACAGTCTTTGACATTCATGGCTTAAAAGCCAAATCGGTGTTGTTTGTTGGTTTTCCCTTTTAGGCTCTCTGTCTTCCTGTTTTGTTTGCTCGAATCCATTCTTTGGGCATTAGCCATCATTGCTAAATTCCCTCGGGGATGAATGCCACCTATTTCATAACAAAAGGGGTCTATCGATGCTTTGAATTCTTCAAAAATAGTTGCTCTCTGTTTACACAGAGAATGCTACAGTACATGGAAACATTTGCAGAACATTGTTCATCTGGACTTGAAATTGTCATAACCCCACTTTATAGCGCCATCGGGTTTGCCTGGAAATCACTATCGCATATCGCAATTGGCCTACCCCTTTGTATTTCATTAAATAACGAAATATGTGTAAATACATTGAAAAATGGAATTTGGCGGATCTCAAATCTTATGAGATATCGCCTATTTTTCCATCAGGTCAGGTTGATCGCATCACATATATATAACATATGTTGCCCCACTCCAATGTGTTGTGCCCACGCGATACTGCGATGTGACAAGTCGCAATCGCAGATCGCACAAGTTTGAGGCCTCTTCATATAATAGGGTCCATGCCAACGCCGATTGTGATCTGCCGATATTGGTGATCGCGGTATTGCATCGGCCTGGTTCCATCGTTCTATTCCTTTGATTATCCCTTGACTTCCTTTGCCGATTGCGATGGCCAATCAGATCTGGGCAGTTGATCGGCCAGATCCAACGGTTCCTGTTTACTGCCTCCAATAGCCTTGTTTTCAAGGTTTTCTTCATGTTTTTAAGGCCTAATGGTGTTATCCAATAAGGTCAAGACTTATTCTTTTTTGGTGGTCATGCACTTTTAGGAGATTTGGAAGACTTAGAGGGTTTCTAGACCCATTATTCAAGTGATTTTTCCTCTTTTTCCTTTGAAAAAGGGAAGCTTCATTTTATGATAGCTTTCCCATCTGAAGTCCATTTTCACCCATTTAAGTTGTGTTGGATTCAGAATATAGGGATCCTTGAAATGAGACTATTTATGAGAGCAGCCTGTGATTTTCATTTTCCTCTGATTTACAAAGGATTTGTGCCATTTGGCACCTTTCACCTCTTGCATGAAGTCTTTTAGACTTAGAGGTTTTTCTAGGATCCATTTTTGGATCAATGTTGGCAGGATCCAACACTGTCAACACCATGACTAACCATGTTTAACCATTTTCAACCATATCTGACCATGGTTGAGCATGACTGATAATGGTTCATCATAGTTTACCATGGTTGGCCACAGTGGATCATGGTTGACCATGGTTGATTGTAAGGAAATTGCAATTTAATGTACTGTTGAGACATTGAACTCAGTCGAAATTGGTTGACCATTCTAATCATGTTGATCTTGGATGACCTTGGGGATTATAAATCTAAGGGATTAATATTAAACCCTAGGATTAATTTTATAGATCCATGGAATTATAAACCATAAGATTGATATCAAACCCTAGGATTAATATTATAAACCCAAGGTGTTATAAACCATAGAATAAATATTATAAACCCTAAGATTAATATATCAAACCTAAGATTAAGATTCTAAACCCTAATATATTATTGTACATATTAGGGATTAATATTATAAACCCAAGGGAATATTGATATTATAAACCCAAGGGACTAAAAATATTATATACTCAAGGGATTAATATTATAAAACCAAGACATAATAATCCCAAGGGAATGATATTAAATCCTAGGATTTGTATTATAAACTAAATGGATTATAAAACCTAGGAATAATATTATAAATATAAGGGATTAAAAACCATATGATTAATATTATAGACCTTAAACCTAATATTATAAATTATAATAAACCTTAAATGCTAAACTCAATATTGGAAACGACAATATTCAATGTTGCAATGCGAAATTGAATTAATTACAATGTAGTGTATCATTGTGACAATTATTCTCATACTACTTATCACACTGCGATCATGGTTGACTATGGTTGACCACATTCAACAACGATCAATTATGGTTAACCGCATTCAACCATGTCTGACCATGGTTGAGGATGACTGATAATGGTTGATCATAGTTGACCATAGTTGGCCATCGTTGATCATGGTTGATCATGGCTCACCATAGGGAAACTGCAATGTAATGTAACATTGAGACATTGACCTTGGTAGACATCGATTGACCATTGTAATCATGTTGATCTTAGATGACCTTGGTTAACACTCGTTGACCTTGGTTGGTCGTCTCTGATCATCATTGGCTATTGTTGCATGGTTGATCATAGAGACATTGATTAACACATATGGTTGAATATGTTTGACCAATGATTGACTTTATTTGACTATGTTTTAATATTATAAACTTAATATTATGAACTCTAATAGTATACCCAATATTATAAACCTTAGTAAATAAACCTAATGGATTATTGATATTATGAATTCAAGGGATTAATAAACCCAAGCAATTAATATTATAAACTCTTGGGATCAATATTATAAATCTAATGGATTATTAGAATTATAAGCCCAGGGATTAATAAACCAAAGGGAATAATATTATATACCTTATATTGTAAATCCAATAGTATAAAATCTAATATTAAATGCAATATTATAAACCCTAATAAATAAATCCAATCGATTATTAATATTATCAACTGAAGGGATTAATAGGCCAAATGGATTAATAGTATAAAATCAAGGCATTAATATTATGAACCCAATTGATTATTAATATTATAAACTACAATGACTAATCAACGACAGGGATTAATATTATAAACCCTAGGAATTAAAAACCTTATCATTCATGTTAAAAACCCGAGGATTATAAACCGTAAAACCAATGTTATAGACCAGAATAAAACTCTCTTCCCAATATGATAAACCATAATATTAAACACTAATTTGTTCAATCTCAAAATGCATCATTGAATAAATTGCATTGTAACGTATCATTACAACAATGCTTGTCACACAATGATGTTGGATAGATTAAACACCCAACATTTCAAAACCTGATACTAAAAATAATATTATAAACCCAATATTGTAAACCCCAATATTAAAAGCCCTATATTATAAACTCTAATATTAAACCCAATATATAAACCCCAATATTATAAACCGTATATTATAAACTCTAATATTTTTGTATTGAGACAATCTTTGTCATGATGCAGCGTTGGACCATGGTTGACCATAATTGATTTTCATATCACGACAATCCTTGTGACAATGCGATGTTGGACCATGTTTGACCATGGTTGTTTTTCATATTGAGACAATATTTGTTACAATGCAACTTTGGATGATGGTTGTCCATGATTGATTTCCATATCGATAAAATCCTATGATCAATTCTAAAATAAATATTGTAAACCAAGGTATATAAACCATATGATAAATATTATAAACGCTAAAATAAACATGGTTGACAATGTTTGATTTACATATAGAGACAATATTTCTAACAATAGGACGTTTGGCCATGGTTCAGCATGGTTGATCATGATTGATTTCCATATTGAGACAATCTTTGTAACAATTAATTTCACAAAATATGAAAATTATTTTCAATTTTTTTTTTTTTTTTTATATTTTAACTACACATTAAATTTACCTTGATTATACATAAAATTTCTTTTAATTTTATTGCACGTATAAAATCAAATTGACATAAATTTTATATCCAATCTTATCCAATGACACTTTGTTCTTGTACAAGATACTACTTGAAAACAAATTAATTTTTTAATTAGAACTTTATAAGCTAGTAAATATTTTTTTACAAAAACAATTAAATTTCGCTGAAAAATAAAATGTTTGAAGTTTTGGAATAGTTAAATATAGAAACCCTCTATTTTCTATCATGTTGGATTTGAGACTATTACGCAATTGTTAACTAGCTAAAATTTTAAAGATGATAATTTATTTTCAAGTTTAGAATCTTTAGTAAATCTTACTAAGTCCAAATATCTAAGCTGTCAAATGTTTAACTATATTTCTATAAATATTTATAATAATTTTATATAGTTGTATAATATTTTGATAATATTTAAGTTAAAATGATTTTTTCGTAAGAAATTTCAGTTATTCTTTTTTAGGAAAAATAAATTTACAATTTTTGTTTTGAAAAAACATGGGAAATGAGCGTATTTACAAGTATTATCCCCTAAAATATTTTAATGTAATTGTGCCCTAAGTTACATTACAATATTTTGTTCTATATTGATAACTATTATTCATTGTGGGTATCCATATACCCCCATTATATTAAAGGAGGTCCACGCGTGATCTTTTCCTTAGTTCACTAACCATGAGTTTCTTTATCTTTCACATTACATATATATAATTATTAGGAAATTATACCTTGAACCTAGGACATAGGTGGTAATTGGCAATCATATTGTTACTCCAACATTGATTTAAAATTATTTCATACTTGTGTACGCGAGTGATCATATTAATGTGAGACCTGAGGGTCTAGCCACAAGCCCCTCTACTGGTACACTTGGACAAAAGAATAAATTCTAGCTAATCATTCCCCATATTCTCCTCACATGGTTCAGTGACTAGACCATGGATGGCGGTAGCTTTATGGGGATCTGTTGATGATCATGATTATTTGGTAAAACCCTATGGTTTCCTTTTTGGTATAGCCTCTGGTGAGCTCTTTTCTTTTGCCGGGAACAAAATATGGCATGTCTCTCCAAAAAGCCACCTGAACTTCACTTACATCCTTTCTCTGGTTCTGAGGTGATTTCAATCGGATTCCTAACTAGACAATTGATAGCTCATTATAGATTTCGTTCCTGATATTGTGGTAGGCTCTTATCCCCATTTATGTTGCGTTCACAATTGAAGCTAGTGTCAAGTTATTACCTGATAGCATTAATATTCCTTATTTATATTTATAGTAGCTTTGTCTTTCCCATGCATGATCGATTTCCTGGTAGAGGGGTCGAATTCTTAATATATGTAAACTCTTTTCACATAGTTTCTGAAATTTTAATCTTGTGTGTTGTTCAATTAACTTGTTAAACCGTGCTTGAGAAAAGAAAATTGTTATACAACCAGCGCACAAAATAGAAGAAAGAGATAGATCAATGACTTAAAAGGTAGCGTCTTCTAGGGGGCAAACTCCTTTACATTACACAAATTAACAATGCCTAGATTATACAAATGAAAATACGTCCTTTCTATATATAGGATTCTAAGGGGTCAAAATATAATCAAAGCTGGCATAACAATAATAATGTAAAGGCACAACAATAACAATAGTGGGCTTCTATGGGGTGCAATAATAACAATATGGGGACAACATGGGCACAAAAATAGCAATAAGGGGTATAATGATAATAATAATAAGGGAATACACTAGTATTATAGGGACCTAACATGCCCCTCTCCTTCAAAAAAGTTTTTTCTTCAATGCTTGAGTAGTTTTCGATTCTTCTATATAGAATTATCATCCTCCCATGTAGAATATTTAGCTGGTAAGTTCTTCTGCTTGATGAGATACTCTAAAATTGATCGATCTC
The DNA here is from genome assembly GCA_000404065.3 of Pinus taeda. Taxonomy (NCBI): domain Eukaryota; kingdom Viridiplantae; phylum Streptophyta; class Pinopsida; order Pinales; family Pinaceae; genus Pinus; species Pinus taeda. The sequence goes on along the minus strand of APFE030699439.1, from coordinate 103,871 downwards.
GTAGCTGTCAAGTTCTTGTTTCTGTGACTGCTTCAGGTTCCAATATGATTTTTCCTTCCCCGTCAAGCTTTGGAAATATTGTTAAAAGTGGGAGCTTGTGACATATAACCTTTTTTAAGAATGAAAGGTTGAAAACTGGGTGCACTCGGGAAGATGCAGGAAGTTCCAATTTGTATGCCATAGTACCAATCTTTTGCGACACCTTGTACAGACCATAATACTTTGGTGATAATTTATTATCCTTATTAGATTTCTTGAGGGACATTTGTTTGTATTGTTGTAGCCATAGAAATACCCAATGACCTACATCAAAAATTCTTTCGCTGCGATGTTGATTTGCCAGTTGTTTCATTCTATTTTGCACCAAAGTGAGGTTATCCTTTAAGAGTTGGAGAACTTTTTGTTGATGCTTGATGTGATCTTCCACTACTTGAACCTTAGAATTTTCTCTTAAATATGATGTGATCGATGGTGGATGATATCCATAAAGCACCATACATGGGGTCATTTTTGCTACAGTATGGAAGGAAGTGTTATACCACCATTCAGCAAGAGGCAACCATTTGACCCATTGTGTTTGTTTATCAGATACAAAGCAACAGAGATATCCTTCCAAAAATTTGTTCACTATCTCCATTTTCCCTTCAGATTGAGGATGATAATGTGAGCTATGAGCTAACTTAGTACCCAGATAAGAAAATAATTATCTCCAAAATTTTCCAACGAAAATAGGATCTCTTTCACTTACAATAATCTTTGGGTTTCCACGTAGCTTTTGAATTGTTTCCATAAATGAAGCAGCAATTGTACTGGATTTCAATGGATGATATAATGCACACAAGTGTGCATACTTGGTAAGTCTATCAGTGACCACCATGATGACACTCTTTAATTTGGATTCGGGTAAACTTGTGATAAAATCCATTGAAACATCCTCCCAACATTGACTTTGAATGCATAAAGGTTGTAATAGACATGGGGTCTTAATTGTCTCAACTTTATTTTGTTGGCAAACCAAACATTCCGCCAGAAAATTTTGAATATCATAAGGCCATCCCAAAAAATTCCTTCTTAACCTTGTGGTAAGTTTTAAAAATATTGAATGCCCTCCTAAGGGAGATGTGTGCAATTCCCTATGAATCTTTTGTTTGAGTTGGGAATTCTTACAGAGGTATAAGTGATCATTGTACCATAACAAATCATTTTTTCAGCTAAACGTATCAGATGTACTGGGATCTTGCTGCAACATTTGAATGAGCAACCACACTTCTTCATCATTCTTCCATTCATCGCTTGCTTCGTTTATCCAATCTAGTTGGATAATAGAAATCACACAAAGAAATGCTTCCACATCCTCATCCTTTCTTGAGAGTGCATCTGCAATAACATTTTTATTCCCTTTTTTGTAGATGGTTTCAAAGTCATAACCCAACATATTTGTAACCCATTTTTGCTTCTCTTATGAAGATAATATTTGTTATAAAAGGTATTTAAGACTATCATGATATGTTTTTACCTTGAAGTGTCTTCCCATTAGGTAAGGGCACCATTTCTTAAGTGCATGTAGTATTGCCAACATTTCCTTCTCATAAATAGCTTTGTGCAAATATTTTCCTTTGATTGGATGACTTTGGAAAGTAATGTGTCTTTCCTCTTTAATTCAAACAACATGAATTCCATTTCTTGAGGCATCACATTCCACAATAAAGGTTTTTGTGAAGTTCGGTCCAGCTAAGATATGTGATTGGCACATTGCCTCTTTAAGATGTTCAAAGGCCTTTGTTGCTTCTAGAGTCCAAGAAAATGCATCTTTCTTTAGTCATGTTGTGAGAGGTGCCACTATTATTCCATAATTATTAACAAACTTGTGATAATACCCTCTCAACACGAGAAATCCTCATAGATTATTTATTGATGTGGGGATTTTCCATTCCTTAATGGCTTTAATTTTTCTAGGGTCTACCTTAACACCTTCATGAGATACAATATGACACAAGTATTCCACCTATTGTACTCCAAAGAAACATTTGGAGGCTTTTTCATATAATTGTTTCTCCTCCAATAATTTGAGCACTCCGTAAACATGTTGAACATGATCTTTCCAAGACTTGTTGTAGATTAGTATATCATCAAAAAATATTAACACAAATTTTCTAAGGAAGGGTTTGAAAATGGAATTCATCAAACCTTGAAATGTAGAAGGTGCATTGGTAAGGCAAAACGTAAAGACCAAAAATTCATAATTACCCTCATGAGTTCCAAGTGCTATTTTCAGAATGAATTCAGTCTTCATTTTGATTTGATGATATCCTGAACAAAGGTCTAACTTGGTGAAGTAAATTTCTCCATGAAATTCATCCAATATTTCATCAATTAGAGGAATGGGGAATTTATCTTTAATTGTGATCTTGTTGAGCTCTCTCTTGTTGAGTCACGGAAAGGGTATGTGTTTATATTAATCTCATCATCCTTTTCCTTTATTCTTATATTTTCTGTATCTTAATGTGGTAATATATTGAGAAATTATGGTAAGAAATGAAGGAATTATCTACAGTTACGACTTAGCTAATTATTACCCTTCTTTATGCATGAAAACAACAAAAGGGACAAATGTTGTTCCCTAATGAAGGAACAACAAAAATCAATAAGCGGAGAGAAGAATGTGATGGTTGTGGACAAGGCCAAAGACAAATTAGAAGGATCAGTGTGAGAAAGGAAAGGATGTCTGAAGTTAGAAATCTGTTGTGAATCCCTCAGGATCGAGAGATCCCGAGGGATCACATTTACCATTTACCTTTCACCCTTTCTGATTATAAAAGGAGACGATTGTAAAGAGAGAAGGGGAGGAAGCTCTGTTATTATTCAATTTATAATTTTAATTACAGACTCTCACTATTGAGAGAACATGGTTATATTGTAATGCTACTTATATTCGATGATTAATACATAAGTGAAGTTGTTGTTCCCTCAAGCTACATGAAGTAACTTAGCAGTGTTCGCTGGAAACTAAGGGCCAAACCACTGGTGGATTCAACTGCCTTCTTCGTGTCATATATTTCCAATTCTCACAAGTGTGATGGTTTGATAGTATTCTTGCTTTCTGTGATTTTATCTCCTTCGCCGTTTATTGTTTTCCAGTGTTGACAAAATATCTTTGCTTTATGTAACTTATAGTATTTTCGTTGATTCAGTTTATTTTCATTTCGGATTGAGTTACTTAGATAAATATTCTGCTTGATTTAATCAACTGTAAAGAGTATTAACTATCGTTGTTGAAACTCTCAGATTGATATCATTGTTGTTTAGATTATTTACTGAAGAATGAGTTTGATTTAGATTAGATCATTTCAGACGACACGAGTTATTTCTACTGTACTCTTAGCTAATGCCATTGCTAGTTGAATTGCTTGAGTAAGAATTGATTATGATTTTTGTAGAAGATTGAGTCTTGAAGTTCAATTCTTATATTTCTTCTAATGATTGCTGTTGGAATTTATTAGATGCATCTGTTTACTCTTGTATTTAAAGATCTATACTGCAATTTAGGAAACATTACTCTCTGAATTAAATAGCAGCCACATACAATGTACACCCTTGAAATAAGAAGACTTTCCTGGATTGATAATCAATGTGAGGATAATTAGGAGTTTTAAAAGGAACCTATTATCAACCAACATTTTGGCACCATTGCTAGGGAGAGTATAGTCATTTATAAAGAGTGATGTGCATCTGATAATTGTTGTTGAGGAAGAATTGGGTATTGAAAACGGAAGGTAAGAACCTATGTAACGAGCAAGTAAAGTGCTTGCTCCTCTGCCCGCTTTTCAGCACAATTACAGAAAACTAAAGTAGGTGTTTGATGCTTGTCTGTTGACAGGGAACTGGGTATTAAAAACGAAAGGTAAGAACCTGCATACGGAGAACGTAAAATTACTGCTCCCTAGCCCGTTTTCCAGCATAATTGTTAGGAACTTAGGGTAGAGATAAACATGTGAATTGGTTGCATGAATGACTAAGAAGAAAAAATCCAAAAACAATCCAATTCTACTACCCAAACCCGACAAATCTAAAGGACAGGTGACCCTTAGATGATCAACTTTCATAGGCGACATCTTAAAGAGAGTTGAATCTCAACCATCACTAGGTCCTTGAAATGTTGCTTCCAGACAACCTACTGTCTCCCTTCAGGCCACACGCTCACCATCTGTAGCCTACACTAGGGTCCATAGCAAAACAGTAGGAACTGAGCAGAGTTTTCAAGAAATTGGAAATTCGTGCCCAATTTCCTCACAAGAAGGGAATTCTTCTAATATTCGTGAAGGAGGAGGAGAAAAAGGGGAAACAGAAGAGCCAAGATCCCATTAGGCAGTAATTAAGAAAGGAACACCCAGTATCCTAGACCGAGGGAGTTTTGTTAAGATCATTTATAACCCTTCTAGACACTCTAGGGTTGACTCTCCAGCTCCTGGCATATATTTGATCAAATGGCCAACAATCTACAAGCACCCCAAACCTCCACATTGCAGTATCCCATTGTTGACACAACTGTCAACGCACCCATGAAATTTATCCCTCTACAAAATATCCCCACCTTTCATGGACTCACATCATAGGATCCAGATGCATTTCTGTTTGAATTTGATGTATTATGTCGGGGATATGATTACACCACCGACCCCCAAAATCTAAAGTTGTTTCCCTCCACGTTAAAAAGAGTAGCCTTGTGTTGGTTTATGGGGCTAGGTTGGGGAACCATAAATGATTGTGATCAAATGAAATCCGTCTTCCTTAAAAAATATTAGGACTATTGCAGATCTAGGGAATTTAAAGATGAAATATTCCAAATGGTAGCAAGATCTAGTGAAATGTTGGACGACTATGTGGACCATTTTCAATATAACCTCCATCTGTCTCCCTATGCAACTTTTCCTTTGCCTGAAAATGTGCTAAAAACTATATTGATTAAAGGAATGAAAGAACAATGGATAGAGAGATTAAATATTATGGGTAAAGGTGATATATATCAAGAAGACTATGTTGATATTATTAAATTGTGTATCAGGTGCTCAAGAGGCAGTGTGAGAATGAGAGTAGCAAAATGCGACATGACCACCAGGGACATCAAAATCTATGGCGAAAGCATTACTCGTACAGATATTGGCAACTTGCTAGAGGATTTCAGAACAAATATCTTGGGTACTTTGACGACGGAACTAGACATCATGCAAGCCAAGCAGAAGCAGGCTAAAGCAGAGCAAAACTTGGTGATATTTTGTCCTAGATCTAGGAAAAAGCATAGTCATAAAGAATGTCCGCTGGCTATGGTACAAACATGTACCATATGTACCAAATATCATGCCACAGAAAGTTGCCCATCGCTCCCAGGGTTAAAAGCAGTCTATAAGGAGGCAGAAGAAGAAACAGAACCAGTCTACCTGCTAAATCAGTGTCGCCAGTGGCAACCATGACAAACAGGTACGCCTACTGACCCATCTTCTTTCTTTCAACCCTCGCAATATAATTCACAACAATACCTAGGAGCTATGTGGCAGAACCAACCACCTTTTACTAATTGGTCACAACAACCATTCTCTATGCCACCTTGGTCAAACCAATTAAATAAAAACAAAAATTGGCCAAATTACTCTTACTTCCAACCATTCTGGTAGAATAATGCATATCAATCTCAATGGCCACCCTCTAATTCACAAAACTAGCGCTGGCAGTCAAGCTGGCAAAGACCTATAAACCAGCCAGCAGGAACAATCCCCCTACCTCAACCTACACTACGAGCACCGTGCACATTGCAACAGAACCCTCAGGCCAACCTACGACCACAGCTCCCAGCACAGCCCAACCCGAACCCCAATAATAGACCGGTCCAATATGGGCAAATTATTGAAGGACCAGAGCCATAAACTGAGTTGAGGGAGTGTAATGAGCTTAAATTAAGGTTTGGACAGATAATAGAGTCAAAGGGGGATAAAAATATACAAATTGAAGATCTGTTACCTGTAGAACAAGTACCACAACTAGAGAATCCAGTTAGATAGAAAACTCATGATCAAACTATTACCTCTTCTCCACCATTCCAAGAGAGATTAATTATACCCCACCCAATTGAATATCCTGATTTTGATCTTTTGGGAGAATTAAAAAATTTGTGTGTAAAAATACCTCTCCTCTAGGCTATTCAGGACATTCCAATTTATGCAAAAACTATTAAGGAATTGTGTATGAAAAAACCAAAAAGGAAAATAAAAACAACCCCAACTATCCATGTAGCCGGTACTTTGTCTGATTTATTATCTGGCAGAGAAACACCGATAAAATATGAGGACCCAGGAAACCCTATAGTCATGGTACAAATAAATGGATGCTCCTTGCCCAATGCATTAGTTGACCTAGGAGTAGTAATCAATATTCTTACAACAACAATTTGTCAAAAACTTGGCATTACATCCTTAGACCCAACCACGACCTTGTTGGAACTATCTGACTGATCAGTAGTCAAACCAGAAGGCAAATTACAGGATGTAATGGTGTCTGTAGATTCTTGGGAATACCCAGCAGATTTTTTGATCATCAATCCTAGAAACCTGCTAGATAGACATCCCATAATTCTAGGAAGACCTTGGCTAGGAACCACAAATGCTTCCATAAGCTATCAACAGGCAGCATAACTATAGCAAGAGGAACTAATGTGAAGAATTTAGCCTTATATCCTCCAGCTCAGCCAAGTTTAACAATAATAAAAACTAAAAAACAACTTGTATCATATCTAACTAAAAACATTAGATCGCCACTAACTATAGAAGATGCTCTTGAATTCAAGGATCAAATAGAAGATGACATCATTAACACTTACGTTGACCAACCAGATGTCGTATCCCATCCAAAATGTCACATGATCGAAGCAGCCCTGGATAACGAAATTGAAGAAGATCCCTTAAAGGATATTAATGACTAGTCAATACCAATAGCCGATGTTTATAATAGCAAAACCATAGAAATTGAGCCAAGGAAAACCTTAAAAATCAACAAAAACCTGACTGATGACTAGGAGCAGAGGCTTGTTCAACTTCTGAGAAAATATAAAGAAGCTTTCGCTTGGGGTTATGTGGACATGAAAGGGATTGATCCCAAATTATGCATGCACCACATATATACAGAGAAAGATGCGAGGCCCATTCGACAACCTCAATGGAGGTTAAACCCTCACCTTAAAGATATTGTTAAAGATGAATTACAAAAACTGTTAAATGTAAATTTCATTTATCCTATACCTGATAGAAAATGGGTCTCTCCCTTAGTAGTGGTGCCTAAAATGAATGGAAAGTGCCATATATGTGTTGACTATAAAGGTCTTAGCAAAGAAACCCAAAAAGACCATTTTCCCCTTCCGTTCATTGACCAAGTCTTAGACACATTGGCAGGAAAAAAATTCTTTTCTTTCCTAGACGGCTTCAGTGGCTACAATCAAATTCAAATTTCCCCTGAAGACCAGGATAAGACTACCTTTACCTACCCTTGGAGGACATTTGCTTACAGGGTCTTATTTTTTGGATTGTGCAATGCACCTACCAGATTCCAAAGGGCCATACTCAACATTTTTTCAGATCTGATAAATGAAGGACTCGAGGTATACATGGATGACTTTACACCTTACGGAGATGACTTCGATCTGGCATTACAAACGCTAGAGAATGTTCTGCAAAGATGTATTGCTTCTAGGCTCTATTTAAGCCATGAAAAATGCCACATCATGATGATCGAGGGCCTCATCCTCGGTCACTATATCTCAGCAACTGGAATTCAGGTAGATCCAGCAAGAATTCAAATAATTCTTTTAATACCTACCCCCTCGACACAAATTGAGGTACGCAGTTTCTTGGGATTTTCTAGATATTATAGGAGATTTATAAAGAATTTCTCTCAAATTGTTGCACCATTATATGCATTAATAGGAAATATTGATTTCATGTGGAATGATGAATGTGACACTGCTTTTGAAGATTTAAAATGGCTTGTATAAACATCCCCAGTGTTACGGGGCCCAAACTGGGATTTGCCATTCCAGATTTCATCAGATGCTTCAAATTCGGCCATTGGAGCAGTTCTCAGTCAAGACGAAGATAAGAAAACTTATGCGATATATTACATCAACAAGAATCTATCTCTGACTGAGTTGAATTACACTGTGACTGAAAAGGAATTTTTGGCTCTAATCTACGCTATTAATAAATTCATACATCATATAACAGGATACCCTATGGTTTTGTGTACTGATCAATCTGTTATTAAATATATAGCTAATAAACTTGTTACAAATGGAAGAGTGACAAGACGGTTGATCTTTTTGCAAGAATTCAACATAACAATCAAAGATTGACTAGGAAAAGAAAATCCAGTAGTAGACTTCCTTTCACGTATGCCAAAGATAGATGACTCGGCAGCAGTAGAAGACCAGTTCCCTGATGAACATTTATTCACTATCACCATGAAAACACCATGGTACGTGGATGTCGCAAACTACCTAGCAGTGAGAAAATTACCCAAGCACCTGACACCCAGTGAAAGGAAACAAATAGTATAATGTAGCACTCAGTTCTCCTAGATCAGAGGATATTTATTTCATACAGGGGCTGATATGCACATTCGAAGATGTGTTAGGGAAGACGAAGTCTTCGACATCCTGAAATCTTGCCACGGTGGGCCTTGTGGTGGACATTTTGCAGACCGCAGGACTGGTCACAAAGTCTTAGAGATGGGCTATTATTGGCCCACCATTTTTAAGGGCGCCAAGAAGTTTGTCTAGGCATGTGATAGTTTCCAAAGAATGGGATGCCCTGGGTAGTCTGATGAGATGCCCCTGCATCCGCAGTTAGTCATTGACCCTTTTTAATGATGGGTGTTGGACTTCATTGGTCTAATAAACTCATCATCTAATCAAAATACATACATACTAGTCACAATAGAATATGTGACTAAATGGATGGAGGCAAAAGCATTACCAAGGGCAATGGAGGACTCAGTAATCCACTTTCTTTTCCAACTGTTCGTGCAATATGGCTTGCCTAGATAAATAATCATGGATGGATGGCCACAATTTATGGGCCATAAGATTGCAGCGACATTAGAAAACCATCACATCATGCACAGAATCACAAGTCCATAGCACCCGCAGGCAAATGGCTAGGTAGAAAGTACCAATAAAGTAATCGAGGCAATACTCACAAATACAGTTGCATCACATAGACGTGACTGGGCTACCCAATTTCCAGAAGTCCTGTGGGCATACCGCACGACATGGAGAAATACCACGGGATATTCCCCATATTAACTATTGTTTGGAAAAGAACCTATCTTCCCAATCGAATTTGAAGCACAAATTAATAGGCTACATCAAATCAATGAATTAGATGAAATCCGGCTATCAGCGCTTCAACATATGGCACTAATCCAACAACAAAGATTGAAATGGCATGATGCCCTCATCAAGAAGAACATATTCCACGAAGGTGATTGGGCACTTCTATATCATTCTAGGTTCCAGGGTTTCCCAGGAAAATTCCAGACCAAATGGTTAGGCCCCTATGAGGTACAAGAGGTGCACGATAATGGCAACCTCACAATAGCCACGATTGATGGGTGTGGGTACTTTTTTAATGCGAATGAACATCGAGTACACCTCTATCGCAAACCGCTTATCAGGGAGTCCTTTTGCCAACAGTGACAGGAGGATTCCACCATACAAATTTTTGCTAAGGAGGGAAACCCATCCACAACATCGGTCCAGTGAAGAATTTATGTTTTTTTGAAATTTGTACATAAATTTTCCTTTCTGTTTGATTGAATTTGCTTGTATAAATTGTATATAATTTGTTTTTCTTTCTATTTTTCCTTTGTTTTTCCCTTTAAGGAACAACTGTTGTTCCCTCTAAGGAACAACAATTTTCTGTGCTAATTTTCTTCTTGTTGTTCCCTCTAAGGAACAACTGCTATTCCCTCTAAGGAACAACCGTTGTTACCTCTAAAGGAACAACAATTTTGTGTGCAACTTTTTCTCTTTGCTATTCCCTCTAAGGAACAGTGATTGTTCCCTCTAAGGAAAATTCGTTGTTCCCTCTAAGGAACAACCGCTATTCCCTCTAAAGGAACAACAATTTCGTGTGAAATTTTTTCTTTTTGTTGTTCCCTTTAAGGAACAGCTATTGTTCCCTCTAAGGAACCGTTGCTGTTCCCTCTAAGGAACCGTTGTTGTTCCCTCTAAGGAACATCAATTTTGTGTGAAATTTTTTTGTTGTTGTTCCCTTTAAGGAACAATCGTTGTTCCCTCTAAGGAACAATTGTCGTTCCCTTTAAGGAATAGTTGTTGTTCCTTCTAAGGAACAACAATTTCGCATCTAGGTTTTTTATTTTTGTTGTTGTTCCTTACAAGGAACAACTACTGTTCCCTCTAAGGAACAGTTGTTGTTCCCTCTAAGGAACAACCTTTGTTCACTCTAAGAAACAACAATTTTTGTGTGCATTTTCTTCGCTATTCCCTACAAGGAACAACAAATTTTTTTGGCATGTATTTCCTTTGCTGTTCCCTACAGGAAACAACTATTTTTCCCTCTAAGGAACAACAATTTTTGTATATATTTTCTTTGCTGTTCCCTATAGGGAACAACTGCTGTTCCCTCTAAGGAACAACAACTTTTTGTGTGTCTTCCCTTATTGTTCCCTGTAAGGAACAACACTTTTTGTGTGAAGTTTTCTTTTGTTGTTTCCTTTAGGAAATAGCACTTTGTGAATATTTGTTTTAGAACACCCTTTCTTTCCTTTTCTGACTCTTTATGATCCTCCATAAGGCGCAAGAGTAAAAAAATATGTGTAAGGATACAAATATGAAGTTTACTGGAACAAACAAATCTATTGAATATTATCATCTTTAACAAGATTGCTTTGTATTGATCGAAAAAGAAAGGACACAACCATCTATATCACTTCACTGTCCTCATTTCTACTATAAATCGAATTGATTGATTATTTGTACCATGTTGGTTCTCCTCTACCCCTATAATTCTCTCTGTTCATTATCATCAAATAAGGTTAAGTGCATACTTTTTTCTATTGATATGTTTAGACTTCTTGTGCCATCCCTACTCCTAAGGAGTGTTGAGCCACCCTCTACATATAAATAGGAAGTGCTATTCTAAAAAAAAACAAAAAAAATTAAAAAAATATAGACATATACATATGTTTACTAATAATTCTATGATTTTTACAGATGGACGATAGGGGGTCTCATCACGAGCTAGCCTACCATGATCACAAGGAAGCATCGAAGTGGCATTCTCACTATGGCCACCACACCAGGGATATGATCCAAAGAAGGCATCAAGAAATAAAGTCCTTGGAATAGGAGGTCTCATTACGAGACGAACTATCCACTTTTCGCTCCTTCCCAGTGAATGGCAATGTGTTCATCTGGTTACCATGCCAGCACATTGGTCTCTACTCTGATATCGTAATGCACTTCCCAATTATACATAGAGGATCATGATTCCAAAGGGTGAGAAAGCAACTCTGTCGAGGCTATAGACGCCTGCAGGAAACAGAAGCTCTGTTGATGGTATTGAATTCATATTTTCAACATCAATAGTTATTATAATTCCCTTTTCTTAATTTTTAATCTTTACTACATAGAGATTATGTTCCTAATTTATTTTGAACCTTTATGCATGTGATATCGTTTAAAAATAAATCATAATAGCTTTAAGTGGAATTATGACAGTAAAGCATTTTTCCTGCATCAGTTTTCCTTTTTCCTTTTCGAATCACCTCATGACATCTACTCACTTATTGATAATTCTCATTATATGCATTGATTTCAGCACTCTGATATCTTTTGGGACCCTTTCATTAATATGCGTACCTTGCCACATTCATCATCCCTGTACTTCGCCACTAGCACGTTATTCCTTCACTCATTCGGTCGAAGGCGACCTATTATTTCAAAGGGTTGTGAGGAGAAACCTCCAGTGTACTTATGCATGCGTGTCAGCTATTTGTTTGATTTTGCAGGGAAATACGACATTCCATGATTACGGAGTATGTGGTATAATAGCAAGTCCTAGACAATGGTATTTATGCTTGTAAAGTATCATCCGATATAACCATTATAACAACTTCTTGTTCCATCACTCGGCTCTGTCTATTGCTGTGCTATCTCTGCTATACTAACTATTTGTAGAATTTAGGTAGTATGGGAGGAAGTACAGTGCGCAGGGAGCCGCTAATACTGGTTGTTTTTGATGTAGCTAGAGAAATTTTAGCTCCAGCTGGGTGGATAGCATACTTCATGTGATTTCATCCACCCAACAAAGAAATTGCCATTGAATTCCAACAAAATTTACAAAACGGATAATCCATGGTAAGAGGTAGGCAAATCATAGTATGAGATGCTGTGATAGCTGAAGTATCCAGGTTACCAGCAGAAGGACCTGTATGGGCTAACAAATGATTGAAGTTGCATGATGCCATCGAAGTCTTTAAGGATGAAGGACAGGAGCTGATCATCAAAGGCAAAGGTGTTCGATCATCATCCCTTGGAGAATCGTGGGGAGAATTAGCCAGAGTCATTCAGAATTACATCACATGTGACGGGCGAAAAGACATGGTAAGGTTGCATTAGCTTAAACTCTTAGCAGTCTTGAAACAAAAGTCTTCTATGAGTTTACCTACATATTTGAATTTTCTACTACATGACACTGCTGAAAGGATAAAAAAGTCCCAACACATAGAAACCATCGTAAGCCACCACTGTTTGATTAGGCTGACAGTTAGCTACAACCTTGCCCAGTAGCAATCAAGTTCGGAGGAATTAATATTTTCTATTCAAGGGGGTTTGGCTCTACCTGCACCTAATCTTGTTCCGAAAAGGAAGAGGACTACCCTTACAATGAACATTCCCCAAAAGCGCAGACATTCCGCCAGGCTGAGGACAAACTTAGGAGCGACCGAAAATCCTCAGGGCAGTAGCAACAAGCCCATAGAACTATCAAGTCCAGGAAGTGAGTAGTATTTGCAGTTATAAGGATGAGATGACCCTGAATCAGACCATGAGGAAGAAACATGGCATTCTAGAGATGAGAAAATAAATGAATCAGGGCTCCCCTCAACATCAAATACAAGTCCCACATGGGATTTATTACACAATATCGAATTGGCCCAAATCCTGGCCAATATGGATGATTTCATACAGCTTGAAAGCCCGCTCAATTTTAATTTGGGAGCAACCCAATCTCTAGAGAACTCTGGCCACGATAGAACTATATTAGAAAATACAAGCTGCAAAGCACAAACAGGCACAGAGGCCATTCAAGAAGAGGTTAACCAACCCGGTGACGTGCCTCCATGAGAACCTATCTAGACAGGTCTAAACGTGAAGAATATAGGCGAAACAGAAGAAGTAGAAATAAACCAGGAAGATGACTACCAATCTGGGGTCTTTTAGAACAGAGTCAGGATGAGAAACCAGGTTCTTTAGGAGCAGAGACTATTAACATAATAGTTGCTCCCCTGAAAAAGTATAGAGAAAAAATTAAAAAGCTTAGTAATGAATAGTAGAGGCCTCAAAAAATGGTAAAAAGGCTCCAGAGAAAGATAAAAGAAATATCAGCAGAGAAGGTTCCAGACAAAACCCTAGAGACAGTAAACGCAGCTATTCAAACTGAATTATATGAAAGAAGAGCTACAAGGACTCAAACATAGCCCATACTCACTGAACCTATTAAGGAACAACATGCAATTCTTGCAGGAGTAGCTACCCAGACCGAGGCTGTACCCTCTTATAACATAGCTATTCAGACAGAGATGGTACCCTCCTGCAGCATGGCCACCCAAACAGAGGTTTGGAGCTCCCATAACAAAGAAACATAGACAATAGGCATTCCTTCTGATAGAAAAAGTACTCAGAGAACCATTCAAGCCAAAGAAATCATGACGAGCAATGACCCCAGTATATTGAATCTTCAAGAAGATTTAGCACAGGCTCGGCTTGCCATAGAATGGCTTGAACAAGAAACTATCTCCCAGCATAATACCAAGAATTACAGTGACAACTTCAGGACATGAATACATTAGAAAGTGAGACCTTCTACAAATATCAAAAAGCAGAAGATAAAATTGAGAAAATGAAGCTCATATTAGAGAAGGTCATGAGTCAAACAGACATTATCTGCTCATTATACACTGATGTTTTGGCATGCAGATCACCTGCCAATAATTATGCCTTATTTTTGCTAGAAAGATACTTGCAGTTGAAAATCAAAGCAGTTAGAGCTGGAAAACCCATCGAATTAAAAACAATTGAGGATTTTATAAATTTTTGCAAACAGCACGGGGTAAAAGTTCAGAGGTTGCTTTGTGAATTTTACTTACACAATTTTGTATTAGAGGAAGTGGTGGAAAATAACCCCAACCCTTTTGTGGGGGATGTTCAATTCCAAGAATTTATCTCATTTGTTGTTAATCAAATGAAGTGGTTCAAGGCTCATAACATGTTCCAAAGACAAGAGCATGGGCTGGATCTTTGGGTCAGAGGTGAACCCAAGCACCCTTTACAAATGCTGGCCAATCACAAGAGTCTAATGACAAGGGAAGGAGTAATTAAAATTTTGGGACCTATTCAGAAAGAGATTGTACAAAAGGGAGTAGAATACTTCCTCTCCATTCAAGAAAGCTCCTTAGCTGCAGCCAAGCTCAAGTGGACAGTTTCCACTAGTAATGTACAGAATAGAGAGCCTTTTAATTATAAAAATTTTAAGCTAGTTGCAGACCGTTTTATTACATATAGCAATTTCATTTTGATAGAATTTCCTTATTGGATAGGATGTCGGTTCTGTATCCCTATCATTTGGTATCTTGCTGAAGGTTATCAGGCTATATATGAATTTCCTGAAGGATAGACAGGGCCCATGTTTGAGCTTTTGGCCAAGAATCATGGTTTTAAACCAATTTATGACATTCCTTCTCTAGTTTATTCTTTAACTGCTCTGCATACAAATTACTTGCTTTTCATGAGGCCATGAAAAAGGGTAAGCAGGGGAGTATGTTGAGTCATGTAAAGGGTATGTTTTTATTATTAATCTCATCATCCTTTTCCTTTATTCTTATATTTTCTGTATCTTAATGTGGTAATATATTGAGAAATTATGGTAATGAATGAAGGAATTATCTGCAGTTATGACTTAGCTAATTATTACCCTTCTTTATGCAAGAAAACAATAAAAGGTACAAATGTTGTTCTCTAATGAAGGAACAACAAAAATCAACCAGTTGATAGAAGAATGTGGTGGTTGCTGACATGGTCAAAGACAAATCAGAAGGATCAAGATGAGAAAGGAAGGGATGTCTGAAGTTAGAAATCTGTTGCAAATCCCTCAAGATCGAGAGATCCTGAGGTATCGCATTTACCATTTATCTTTCACCCTTTCTGATTATAAAAGGAGATGATTGTAAGGAGAAAGGGGGAGGAAGCTCTGTTATTATTGAATTTGTAATTTTAATTATAGACTCTCGTTTTTGAGAGAACACAGTTATATTGTAATGCTACTTATATTCGATGATTAATACATAAGTGAAGTTTTTTTCCCTCAAGCTATCTGAAGTAACTTAGTAGTGTTCGCTGGCAGCTAAGGGCCTGGCCACCGGTAGATTCAACTGCCTTCTTTGTGTCATATATTTCTAATTCTCGCAAGTGTGATGGTTTGATAGTATTCTTTCTTTCTGTGATTTTATCTCCTTCGTTGTTTATTGTTTTCCGGTGTTGAAAGAATATCTTTGCTTTATGTAACTTATAGTATTGTCGTTGACTCAGTTTATTTTCATTTCAAATTGAGTTACTTAGATAAATATTCCATTTGATTTAATCAACTATAAAGAGTATTAAGTATCATTGTTGAAACTCTTAGATTGATATCATTGTTGTTTATATTATTTATTGAAGAGAGAGTTTGATTTAGATTTGATCAGTTTAAAAGAGATGAGTTATTGCTACTGTACTCTCAGTTGATGCCATTGCTAGTTGAATTGCTTGAGTAAGAATTGGTTATGATTTCAGTAGAAGATTGAGTCTTGAACTTTAGTTGTTATATTTCTTCTAATGATTGTTGTTGGAATTTATTAGATGCATCGTTTACTCTTGTATTTAAAGATCTATACTACAATTTAGGAAACATTACTCTCTTAATTAAATAGCAGCCACATAGTGTGTACACTCTCGAAATAAGAAGACTTGCCCGGATTAATTAATAGGATAATTAGGAGTTTTAGAAGGCACCTATTATCAACCAACACCTATAATCCAGACACATGAACCATGATCCATCCTTCTTGTGCACCAATACTACTGGCGCAGAGAAATAACTTTGACTAGGTTGAATTATACCAGCCTCTAGCATTTCTGCAATGATACGTTCAATTTCACTCTTTTGGGTGTAGGGATATTTGTAAGGCCTGATGTTTGGAGGAACACTTCCTGGAATCAAATGAGTAGCATGATCATGATCATGAATAGGTGGGAGGCCTTTGGGAGTCTCAAATACCCTAGAATTATTGTCCAAGACTTTTTGGAGATCTCGAGAAATAGATGATTCCAATGTGGGAACCTCTAGCGAGAATAATTGTGCAATTACGCCTCATTATTCTTACTTTAGAATCTTTGTCATGTCGTTTGAGTTGATTATGTTTCCTGGTCGCCCTGTGATACCCCTTAATTCAACTTCCTTTCCTTCTGAAACAAATTTCAAGAAAAGTTCTTGAAAATTAAAAGTTATCGTACCCAAATATTGTAGCCATTAGATTCCAAGTACAACATCAACACCACCCATTGGAATGGAAAGCATTGGACTATTCAACACATATTCTCCCATGGATAGCTTGATATTATGGAACTTGCCAAAGTAATTTATGGTTCCTCCATTTGCAACCATCACTTCACACTTTGGTGCTAGATATAGGAAGAAATTCAATTCCTTGGCTATCTTACAATGAATAAAATTATGGGTACTTCCCGAATCAATCAACATTATTACCTTTTTCTTCTTTATATGTCCTTCTATGTTGATAATTTGAGGAGTGGTAATTCTAGCCAATGCATTACAAGATATGGTCGGATTCATTTCTTCTTTCTCTAGGGTTTGTTCCTAGTGTGTATCCTCTTCTTTCGATGTTTCTTGTTCCTTTTCTTCCTCCTCTTCACAATCTATGTAAAATAACTTCTTCTTGGCACATTTATGACCTTTAGTGTATTTACTATCACAACTGCAACAAAGCCCATTTTATATTTTTTCTTCCAATTTTTGTGGTGTCAACCTTGTAGGTTGTGGAAGGCTAGCGGAAACGACACTGCCATATTTATAGTTGTGAGTGGTAGGCTTCCTTGTTGCCATAATTTTTCTTTCAATTTTTCTTGCCAACCTGAATGCCTTCTCCAATGAGTTAGTTTCCCAAAAGCAAACCTCATGTTGGATGTTATCCTTTAAAGTCCCTATGAACACATCAATGCTATGCTCCTCTGGAATATATTTTACCCTTATATTCAATTTTTGGAAGTCCTCAATGTGCTCCACCATTGAACACTTTTGTTTGAGATTTATTAATTGGCTAAAAACATTGTTCCTTTTTGTATCCTCATAATGTGCTATCATTTCTTCCATGAAAATTTCCCAAGTGACAATTTGTTTTTAAGAGCAAAGCCATCGATACCATACAAACTAATTGGGTTCCAAATATAACGTTGCATTGCATACTTTATATGTGCTTTACAAATTATGGAGATCGAAATATTGCTCCATCTGTAGTATCCATGTTATGGGATCCTTGTCATCAAACATCCTCATATCGATATTTGGAACATGGTGGGTCTTCAATCCAACATTAGAGTCTATGAAATCATGACTAACATTTCTTTTGTTCTCATCACAAGTTAACTTTAGTACCCTTTTTCCATTAGTAAGCATTTCTTGTAGCAACTTTGTCAAATCTATCTTCAAATCTTCCACGTTTTCTTTATGTTTTGCTTCTATACCATCCATCTTAGCTTCCATGTCATCCATCTTAGCTTCAGTTAATTTTTGTGACAACGAAATTTGTTGCACTTGGTCCCGTAATTTTGATATATCATGTTGCATTTCTTTCTTTTCTTCATGTGTCATAGTAGATATTTCTGGTTGCTTACTATGTGTTTTCATTTTATTTCTTTGGGTCATCAATGAATCATAATTGTGCTTCACAATTCCCTTTGAATCACTTCAAACAACTTTCTCAAACAAGGCTTATGAAAATTAAAAAAAAAACTACGCACCCTTTTTTTTCCACTTTGTATTTGCTCGATATTGAAATCCCTGTAACTCTCTAATTTCAAATCTCAAAGTTCTAAAATTTAACTCTGTGATATCCCTATAAGTATTCTTTCCAACCCCACAACTCTGATCTCCATTGGATTCCCGAAGAAAGATTTATGCCCAATATCCTTTGATGGCCTAATTAAGACTCGTTTAGTAGAGAGAATTTGTACGATGTACCACGTGTCATTGTTTCTACCTTAGGTTTTGAAAATGATAACTGAAAAAATAAATTCCATCTAAATTCTGTCACTTCTTATGAAATTTGAATCAGATGCTCAGAGAGAAAGTTATGATGATTTTCCCAAGGTGACCTGTTTGCGATCCAATTCGGGAGCCTTCACAAACCTTAACTTCCTAATTCATATCTCCGACCATATAGCGAGACAAGATCTAAAATTCGGTCACATGGTTCATCCCGATTTCATCTGAAATGGTTTTAATTTCAGATTTTGAAGCTTTGTAGAACAAAATTTATAGTGACAATGCCACAATGACTTGTTTGAAGCAGCGAAACCCTAGAATCCAAAGCTTTGATACCAATTGTTATGCAACCAACTCACAAAATAGAAGAAAGAGATAGCTTAATAACTTAAAACATAGCCTATTTGAGGGGAAACCTCCTTTACATCAAAAAAATGAATAATTCTTGGATGATACAAATGACAAGACCTCCTTTTTATATATAGGAGTCTAAGGGGTCCCATTATAATTAGTGTCGACATAACAATAATAATGTAAGGGTAAAATAATAACAATAGTGGGATTCTATGGGGCACAATAATAAAAATATGGGGACAATATGGGTACACCAATAACAATAAGGGGTACAATGAAAATAATAATAAGTGAATACACTAGTATTATAGGGACCTAACAAAAATTCCCTTATTTGTTTTATTTATTAACTTTTCGATGTCATTCTTGCAGTAGGAAAACATTACTACTAATTGTGAGGGTTTGAATCATTCCTTTGTGACTATCTTAATTTTGTCGGTCGTATTGGTAAGATAACCATGAATTGTTTCATCTCATTTTCCTAGCCAATTAAGTTTTCGATTTGAGCAAAAGCCTATACTTAGGTTTCATTCTACTCTACCCATAAATTCCTTGAGAATTTTGTGAAGCGGTCGAGAACTATATCTGGGTAATAATGTACTTTTTTATTTGGTGTTGGTTGTCCATACACTTCCACTTCATTTAGTTTCATAGGAGTTTTAACTAGAACATAGTCGTTCCCCTCTTCTATAGGTTGTTCCGAACTTGGTTTCCTTTACTAACTTATTTCATACTTTATAGTAGGGGTTTCCCTTTATTTTTGATCAATTTTGAATATTTCTTACAGGCCAGCCATCATCAATTCTCCTCATAGTTCCCTTCCAATGTATAGATGAGAGGTATAACTCTGTCTACCTACTGAATCTTCATATTTCACTTGTTATAGAGGTAAATTTTCATTATGGCATGAATTTCATAAGGTAACTTTGGTACTTTAGCTCCTTTGTAATAATAAATTATTTATTTATTTATTTACCTAGGTGCTTATTCTTGATGTTTTACATCCGTCATAGGTATTTGTGATTCTAGGCACTCATATGTTTCCTTTTATGTATTTGTAATAGCCTCCTCAAATATCTATCCAAGTAACCGACCAACTGGGGTAAATATGTGACGAGAAGTTACTATGATGTGATTAGACTCCCTATGTGTTTTTTAAGGAAGTGGAATTGCCAGAACACATCACACAAACCTTCCACATCAGCAACATAACTCACAAGATCCATCTCAACCACTTAGGTAACCAACCATTGAGACAAACTGAGGTTAAAGACCATTGAACCCAAGTACTCTCCCTTTATATGGACAAGGCTACATTTAGGAGGCTGCAACCACTCCCACAACAAGGAATGGGTGTGTCTGGGGACTTTTCTACTTAGTCCTGTGCCTAGGACTCTTGGATTTGTACCTCTTTTTCAGGCCCAAAGCCTAGGTCACTGTTGAGAACTCAATGATAGGTTCATAAATGAAATTTCATAGTGGAAGAAAGATACATTTGCAAAAACATCATTAAGGACCAAATTGGACCCCTACTCGCCATGAAAGGCATTTTGTTAAACATGTCACAAATATGTAATCTACAGGTTTAAATAATACATCTGAGCATAGGGGTCTCATAGTTATCTGAGAATCACTATGAAGCATTATTCCTTTATATCATTAGCTACACTATCATCTTTTAGGTCATAGATACATTGTTCACTTATTTATAAATTAAAACATGAGGAGATCCATACATCATCACTGTAATAATACATGCTTATAACCATCATAATAACAATAGAAATATCAAGGATACATCAGCCATAGAATTCACATATAAATCAATACATTTACACATAAGATACCAAGGAATTAACCTCTTACTAATGAATGCGAAAGCCCACCCAGTATGGAACTACCATGTTCTACTAGACCATAGATTGGTTTAGCCAAATATCTCTATAGTTAATCACACTCGTTCCATAATCCAAGCATGAATGTTCGAGTCAAGACAAAAGAACCGACCAGGGCATCCCGATGCTAAACCACCCCACCCTTATCAATATAAAGGATGCTTTAGCACACTCCACAACGGATCACTAGGCCAAAATAATAAACATGTAATAACAACCATGATCTCCACTAGATCACTAGGAAAAAAAAGCATGGATGTCACCAAATTTCTCCACCTACGCCATGAGGAATTTTCCTGTCTCCTAGTCTCTAGGATTTAGCGCAATTGACACTAGATCACTAGGCCATAATTGAGACACCAATCTCTAGGCCTTACTATAATCCACACCAGATCACTAGGCCCTAACTAATACTCCACTCTCTAGGCTTTACCGTATATCCCATCTCAATATTACTAGGCCTGATGGAGAGCACTCACTTCTATGCTTTACCAAATATCATGTCATTCACCGATCGAGGATTTCTAAGCCTTCCAAGGAAAAACAAAATATATCTTTATCGCAACCCACAGTCTGGTTCATGGGTTACCAGACCATGTGTTCTTTTATTCATAGATCCATCTCACTCACGTTAGAAACCATCCAACAATCCATCTCAACCAAAAATGAGAAACCCATCACACCATGACTATCTGGAAATGGAAAGGCTACGCTAAAAACACTATCACACCTACAAAAACTCATGCAATGATAACAAAGGACCACATGCAATACCATGCATGCCAAATCTAAGAAGGAAATAACACATGCAAATTGATACCTACAAATAATCCTATTGTAGCTACTTGATCATGCTCTTCCTTGCGTACTCCTTCCTTCCTCTTACCTTCTTTTCCTTTCTTAATCTTATTCCAAAGTGCTCCAAGAAAACTCTAAGTGTCCAAGAGTCTGTGAGAGAGAGAGAATAATGAGAGAGATCCACAACAGAACTGACAAAATGTACCAACTCGTCCTCAAAATCCTTTTTATTAATGAGGCTCTATTTTCTTCATTTCCTATTATTTTCCTTCATTTTCCTCCTCGCATGCAACCTTTGACTTTTCACCTTCTTTTTCTCCTAATTTCTATTATTTTCATAAATAAATGTGCTAAAAGTTCCATTTTTCCTTTGGAAAGCCTTTTCCATTTCCTTTACCAATTTCCTTTTCCATAATAAACCAATGAACACCTACACCAGGATGTCTTGCCCAACGCTCAGCTTGAAATAAGGGTCCCATAATCTGTGGTTATCATTTTTCCTTTATTGACTTTTATTACATATAATTTTCATGAGTGATCTTAAAGAACCCTACCCCTTGGGGCACACCATCCTCATTGTTAAACCACACTTATACCTCATTAAAACTTCTGAAAAGCAAACATACTACCCATGGAGCTTTATAACATAGCTCAATGCAGTATTTATAATGATCACCATGCTAAAACGAAAATGAACATGACAACACAATAACATGACAACTATAATGACATGACTCCCATACCACTTATTGGAGCTTTATAACATAGCTCATGTCGGTATATACCTCCATATATATATGTACATATATCAAAACATCAACCAGACATATGCCAAAGCATATACCGAACATCATACCAAAACGTTTTTCCTCAACCAAAAAACAATGAAGTATATATATCCCACATCTGATCCTCCATCTCCCATCTAGCTTCATCGGACGCAAAGTGGTTCCACTGCATATTAACCTGCTCAATTGCTCATTTCTAAAGCATGAGCACCTTTCTCTTCAATATACATTGAGGTTTCGACTAGAATTCTCCATTTGGCTCCACCTGTAATACAAACTAGTCAATCACATGACCAACATCTATAACATAATGCTTAAGCAATGACACATGGAAAATATCATGAAATTTTACTGTTGGATGTAGTGCAATTCGATAGGCTACTAGACCAATCCTCTCAAGAATCTTGAAAGGTCCACAAAACCTAGGTACAAGCTTGGCACGTGATCCAATACACAAGGAACTCTTCTTTGGTTTGATGCACAAGTACACATGTTCCCTAACCTGAAACTTCTTAAACAACATGTTCTGATATGTATAAAGTTTCTCCCTATCCTGTTCTCCTTTCAAATTCTTCTTGATTACTTACATTTCCTGTTCCATTTCAACCAACATGTCTAGTCCAATCAATACCATGTTGAATAGATCACTCCAACTAATGGGAGTATCGCAACTCCGCCCATACAATGCATCAAACGAACACATGTTCAAAGATTATTAATACCCATTGTTGTAAGTGAACTCTACCAGTGGAAGATACTCTTCCCACTTTCGTTGCTAATGCATCACGTACATCCTCAACATGTCCTCCAATATCTTGGTGACCCTCTTAGTCTATTCATTTGTCTACGAATGATAAGTTGTACTAAAGGCAAACTATGTGCCCAAACCTATAAACAACTCCTCCCAAAACTTGGAAGTGAAATTTTCATCCATGTTTGACACAATATTCTTTGGAAAACCATGCAATCTGACCACATCTCACATGAACACTTGTGACACATCACTAGTTGAATACATAGTCTTCAGTGGAATGAAGTTTGGAACCTTCGTCAACCTGTCCGTAAAAACGATGATGGAATCTTGTTTTGTAGATGTCTTGGGGAAACTTGTGATGAAATCCATGGAAATGATCCCCCATGTCCACTCTAGAATCATAATCAGCTATAACAGTCCACCTAGATCCTTCCACTCTACCTTCACATGCTGACAATCCAAACTTCTAGCCACAAACTCTACCATATCCTTCTTCAATTTCGGCCAATAATAAAACTTCTCCACTGCGATCAATGTCCTCATATATCATAGGTGATCTAAATATGGTTACGCATGAAAATCCATGAAGATCACCTTCTTGAGCTCACTCATGTCTAGAACATATATCGTGTTTTTAAACCTAACCAATCCATCCATTGTAAGATAATAGTCTGCATCTTGTGCACCCATACCTACACCTGTACCTATACCTATACCTATACTTGTACATATACCTGTACATGTGCCACTAACCATACCTATAAATGTACTCTACTATAACCTATGCGTAAGCTCTCTATACTTTCCATCTTGCTGACCTACCTATAATATCTGATCCCGTAAGTCTTTCCCATAGGATCTCATAGTTTTATATCATTCACCTGTATGTGCTTGCTAAGAGCATTTGCAACCCTATTCTCCTTTCCCTTGATGTACCTGATCTTGAACTCAAACTCACAGATCGTGGCCAACCATCTAGCTTGCCTGGAATTCACATTCGGCTGGTCAAACAAGTATCTCAACCCACTATGATCACTCATCAGTAAAAACCTCCTGCCAAGAATATAGTGCCTCCATATCTTCAATGCATGAATGATCACTTCCAACTCAAGATCATGTGTCATATAGTTATTCTCATGTTCATTTAGTTTTCGAGATTCACATCATACCACCTGTCCTTACTGCATAAGGACTCCATTAAGTCCTCTTTTACAAGAATCTATACATACCACATATTCTTTTTCTGGATCTGTGATCCTTAACACTATAACATGTGTCAACAACTAATTCAATTGTTCAAAATTGGCCGCACATTCCTCCATCCATTAAAAATTCTTACCTTTCCTTTGAAATGATGTAATAGGATAAGAAATATGTGAGGACCTGTTATGAAACCAGCTCACAAAAAGATAGAAAAGAAAGATCAATGCCTTAGAATTCAGCCTCTTCGAGGGGGCAATCTTGTTTACATTACACAAATGAAAAATTCTTGGATTATACAAATGACAAGACCTCCTTTATATATATAGGAGTCTAAGGGGTCATAATATAATCAGAGCCAACAAAAAAATAGTAATTTAAAGGCACAATAATAGCAATAGTGGGTTTCTATGGGGCACAATAATAACAATATGGGGACTACATGGGCACAACAATATAATAAGGGGGTTGTACTAATAACAATAAGAGGTTACATTAGTAGTATAGAGACCTAACATGCCCCTCTCCTTCAAAAAGTGTTGTCCTCAATGCTTGAATAGTTATTTATCCTTCTGTATAAAATTCTTGTCCTCCCATGTGGAATCTCCAATGGGTAAGTTCTTCCACTTGATGAGATACTTTGAAATTGATCGATTTCATAGCTGTCGGGTTCTTGTTTCTGTGACTACTCCAGGCTCCAATAAGATTTCTCCTTCCTCGTCAAGTTCTGGCAATATTGTTTGAACTAGGATCTTCTGCAAATTTTCAATGAGTGGCCACACTTCTTCATCCTTCTTCCATTCATCCCTTTCTTCGTTTATCCAATCGGGTTGGATAATAGAAATAGCACAAAACAATGCTTCCACACCCTCATCCTTTCTTGAGAGTGCATCTGCAACAACATTTTTCTTCCCTTTTTTGTAGATGATTTCAAAGTCATAACCCAACATATTTGTGACCCATTTTTTTTCTTCTAAAGATAATCTTTGTTCTAAAAAGTATTTAAGACTATCATGATCCATTTTTACCTTGAAGTGTCTTCCCATTAGGTAAGGTCTCCATTTCTTAAGTACATGTAATATTTCCAACATTTCCTTCTCATAAATATTTTGCTTGAGATGTAGCCATAAAAATAACCAATCACCTACATCAAAACTTCTATCACTGCGATGTTGATCTACCTATTACTTCATTTGATTTTGCACCAAAGTGGCATTATCCTTTAAAAGTTGGAGTACTTGTTGTTGATGCTCGATGTGACCTTTCACTGCTTGAATCTTTTTTTTCTTGATATGTCCTTCTATATTGAGAGTTTGAGGAGTCGTAATTTCTTCCAATGCATTACAAGATATGGTTGGATTCATTTCTTGATGCTCAATGTGGTCTTTCAATTCTTGAACATTTTTCTTCTTGATATGTCCTTTTATCTTGATAGTTTGAGGAGTGGTAATTCCAACCAATGCATTACAAGATATGGTTGAATTCATTTCTTCTTCCTTGAGGGTTGGTCCCTGGTGTGTATCCTCTTCTTTTGATATTTCTTGATCCTCTTATTCCTCATCCTCATAATCTATGTAAAATAATTTCTTCTCAGCACACTTATGACCTTTAGTGTATTTTCTATCACAATTGTAACAAAGCCATTTTTCTCTTTCTTCTTCCAATTGTTGTTGTGTAAACCTTGTAGGTTGTGGAATGCTAGGAAAGAAAAAACTTCCATAATTATAGTCGTGAGTGGTGGGATTCCTTGTTTCCATAATTTCACTTTCAATTTTTCTTGCCAACCTAAATGCCTTCTCCAATGAATCAGGTTCCCAAAGACGAACCTCATGTTGAATGTTATCCTTTAAATTTCCTATGAAGACATCAACCATTTTCTTCTCTGGAATATCATTTACCCTTATATTCAAATTTTGGAAGTCCTCAATGTGCTCTGCCATTGAACCCTTTTGTTTGAGATTTATCAATTGTCTAACGAAGGTGTTTCTCTTTGTATCCTCGTAATGTGCTATCGTTTCCTCTGTGAAAATTGACCACGTGACAAGTGGTTTAGGACAACAAAGCCCTTTATACCATAAAAATTGATTTGATTCTAAATAATTAGATGCTATACATATCTTTTGTAACAATGGTACACCATGTAGATCAAAATATTTCTCCATCTATGGTATCCAATTTACCAGATCCTCTCCAACAAACTTCCTCATCTCGCTTTTTCTTGATTTTAGGAGCTCGATCTTGAAACGACTGTAACTCTGTACTTTTGGATCTTTAATTTTTGAAATTTCGGTCTGTAATATCCCTTTGAGTTCTCTTTCTAACTCCACAAGTCTGATCGCAATTGGATTCCCAAATAAATATTTATTCCCAGTCTCCCGCAATGGCCTAATTATAAACTAGTTCAATAGAGTGAACTTGTACTATGTTCTACGTGTCACTGTTTCAACCTTAGGTTCTCAAAATTATACCCTAACAAAAGACAATCCGTCCTCTTTCTATAAACTCCTATGAAATTTCAATCTGATGCTCAGAGAGAAAGTTATAATGATTTTCCCAAGGTCACATATTTAGGATGTAATTCGGGAGTCTGCAAAAACCATAAATTCCTCAGATCATATATTTGAAAATATAGTGAGACAAGATCTGAAATTGGGACCCAAGGTTTCGACCAACTTTTACTCAAATGGGTTTTTTTTTTTAGGTTCTGAAACGTCGTAGCGAAAGCATTATAGCGAACATTCCACAATGACCTGTTTTAGATGAAATTTTGGAGCTTGCAAAAACCCCAACTTCCTTAGGTCATATCTCCAAAAATGTAGCAAGAAAAGATCTAAAATTTGGACCCAAATTTCAGTGTGATTTCTTCTAAAATGGGTTTTTTGTTTATCTTTTTAAATGTCGCAGAAAAAAAGTTATAGCAAAAATTCCATGATGACTTGTTTGGAGCAGCGAAACCTTGGAATCCAAAGCTCTGATAACAAATGTTATGAAACCAGCTCAAAAAAAGATAGAAAAGAAAGATCAACGCTTTAGAATTAAGCCTCTTCGAGGGGGAAACTTCCTTTACAGTACACAAATGAACAATTCTTGGATCATAGAAATGACAAGAGGTCATTTCTATATATAGGAGTCTAAGGGGTCATAATATAATTAGAACCGACATAAAAATAATAATCTAAGGGCACAATAATAACAATAGTGAGATTATATGGGGCACAATAATAACAATATGGGGAATAAATGGGCACAACAATATAATAAGGGGGTTGTACTAATAATAATAAGGGGTTACACTAGTAGTATAGGGACCTAACAGGGCCTCACCTCATCCACATTTCTAGGAGTTACCCATTCCATCATAGCCCTTAACATTTTTGGTTATACTACTATGCATTCCTTCGAAACCAAATGTCGTAAGTAATGTACCTCTATCTGAAAGAAACCACATTTTCTAAGATTAGCATACAACTAATTCTCTCTTAGATATCTTATCACTATTGCTAAATGTTAGACTTGCTCTTCCTCATTTTTATAATATACAAATATGTCATCAATGAACACAATAATAAACTTTTCCAAATAGGGATGCAACAAACTATTCATCAAACACATAAATATAGTTGGAGCATTAGTCAAACCGAATGAAACTACAACAAAATCATAATTCCCATACCTCGTTCGAAAAGATTTCTTGTAAATGTCCTCCTCTTTAATGCATACCTGATGATGTTGAAATCTTAGATCAATCTTCGAGAACACTAGTTCTCCCTTCATCTGGTCAAATAAGTCATCAATCCTTAGGAATGGATACATGTTCTTGATGGTCACTTTGTTCAATTTCTTGTAGTCAATGCATATCCTGAGAGTACAATCCTTCTTCTTTACAAACAATATCGATGTGCCCCGAGGTGATACAGGTGATACAACTGCACTCTCAGCTCTACCAACTCGGGTGCACTCGTCCTATAAGGCTATTTTATTGTTGGAGATTTCCCTAGCACAAACTCAATAGAAGACTCTACTTCCTTGTGAGGTGGAAACTCTGAAATATCTGCAGGAAATACATCCTGAAACTATTGTAGAACTGGGTACCTTCTCAAAACATATACATCCTCAACTTTCTTACCTTTGCAACTCAAGATATATACTACAAATAATGCACACCCTTTCCTCCAAATACGCTTGGCCTTCATAGTTGTCACCATCCTAACTAATGTAGCTTTCTTCTTTCCCTGCAAGACTCTTGTTTTCTCATGTTCATCCAATCACTCAATGGATTTGTCATAACAATCCACCTTGGTCCTGTGAAGGTATAGCCATTCCATACCTCTATGCTATTGCTTTGACCCATGTCATTATCTAGTTGCATTAAACTTCTCTTATGGTTCCACATTTTCTTTCTCTTCTGCATTCTGAGGTATTTTTATTTTCTTCTTCCATTTACCTTTCTCTTTCCCTTTCCATCATTCTTGAGATTCATTCTTACGCTTTTACTGCTCATAGAAATGCTTCAATTTCCCAATAACATCCCCAAGTGACTGAGGCTCATCATACTCATTCTGATCTCTATATGCTAATGGAAAACCATTGACAAATACCTAAACTTTGGTCCTGATCCAAAATGGATCTTGGATAGACTTCTAAGTCTGAAGTGTTCCTCACAGAGGAAAATCAAAGTCCAAGGATTCTCTTGGAAATAGTCCCATTGTGTAGATCTTTTCATTCTGGATCTACTTCAATTTGAATGCGCTAAAATGGACTTCGGATGAAGAAGTTATTGTAAAAAGAAATTGCCCATTGTCCTTTGAAAATGAGGAATTTTCTTATTAAATGAGACTGAGGAGAAATAAAGGCTTTCCAAAGAAAATCACATCGGAAAGGGTTAAAGGAGAGGACTTAGACCCAAGGCCACTTGGACCCCCGATCAGCGATCTCCGATATATCGGATCAGAGGTAGGCCTACATGCAACATTGCGACCCAGGCAGAGCCGATTGTGACGAGTAATTGCGATTTCGATCAGCCGATTGGTGATCGGCACACCCAAAATGAAGGCCTTGATTCCTTTGTAACTACCCCTGATCATTGTGCCATGCTACAAGTGGGAATTTTGTAACAATGATGAGTTTGTGACATGCAGAGCCATAGAGCCCGAAGCCGGAGGGCCAGCCAAAGAGACAGAGGAATGATCACGCATAGAGAAATGGACAAGAAGTTGCAGAGCTGGAAGAATTCCTCACAAAAGCAATATAGCATGATTGAGAGGCGGGCAGAGAGTTTTGGAGTCACTTGGAGGTCGAGTGAACCAGAGAGCTCAATTTACAGTAGCAAAAAGTTGCTGAAGGTCACTGGAAGGTTGCTGAGAGTCGCTTGGAGGTCAAGCGAACTACGGAGGCATGCATATGCCACCAGAAGCTCAGAGCTAGAGCTAGAGCCAGAGCCAGAGCCAAGAGCCAGAGCTAGAGACAGAGCCGAGAGCCAGAGCGAAAGCCAAAGCTAGAGTTAGAGCCAGAGCCAGAAATCTTGAGAGCTTCAGAGCCAGGGATAAGATGGTGTTCTAAGCTCATTGTTTATGTGTAATCCAATGGAGTTGAGCATGGAGCTTGTAAAATAACTTATGCCATAATCCTAGAGAGTCTAGTAGAGTTGACTAGAGCTCAAGGAGACGTAGCCCAAGAGTTTTGGGTGAACTCCATATTATATTGGTGTCTTATGTGTTTGCTCATTTTCTATTCTATTTACTTTTATGTGTATTTTATATCAAGATAAGCAAGTGAATTAACGCACACTAACAGTTAAAAACAAACACCACCATACACCTATTTTCGAGAACTTTTTAATTCCGCAAATGGTTAATCATATGGTCTTGGAAATATTTAAGCTTTGGAAGTAGGAGAGGTTCTTGTAAGCTTGACAAGAAGCTTTTAGTGCCCCATTTTCAGATCAGGTGCTATCAAAGCTTAAGTTTGGTTATCCCCACCTTCAAAGAAGGTGATATCAAAGCTGATTATACCAGAGAAAGTGGTATCAGATCAAAATGCTTGATTGACAAAGCAAATATTTCTTGTTTAAAAGGTGTTTAAATCGTGAGAGGTTGATTGTATGCTTTTTTACAGACTGACTATTGTTTGAGTTTGCAAAGGTGAAGGGAAAGCTATTGATAGCTCAGTCTAGGAGATGACAAAAAGAAAGAAGGGATGAAGGCATTCTTCTTATCCCAAAGGACCTCAAGGCAATTCTTGAAGCACAAGAAGTTTGTTGCAAAAGGTTGTTTAATAAGCTCTTTATTAATCTTGTTTGAAGTTCTTTTGTTCATTGGCATAATGACAACTTCTACAAGTGAGTCCTCAAATTCTGCTTTTTTCACAAGATTCTTTGATGAAGACAAGAAGAAATACTTGTTCACCATGATGGATATGGTGAGAGAAATGTACGAGGATGGAAGGAAGAGCAACATACTTAGAGAGCAGTTGAATTTTGTGGAGGAAGAGAAGCAGTTGTTGTTTGACAAATTGCAGGAAATGGAGAGGCAACTTCATATTGCAAATATGAACTTGAAATGATGCATGAGTTGGAGACACAACTCTATATTGCCAAAGAAGCCTTAGTCAAGTATTAGCTTGAAGAAGAGGTAAACAATTCCTATTTGTCTTCAAATTCTTCTAAGAATGATTTTATTGGTTCTTTTGAAAACCATACCAGAGGCATAGCTTCCAAGTTAATATCCAAGATGGGCTATGAAGGAAAAGGCTTGGGTAAACACGCACAGGGTATTGTTGAGCCAATAATGATTGAGGAAAGGCCTAAGTATTTGGGTCTTGGTTATGGACAATCTTATGGTGAAAGTTCCAAAGCTGCCATGAAGGCCATTGAAACAGTTCCAAGAAGGATTTTCATTGCAGGTCTTCTACCTCAAGAGTGTGAAGATTGTATTCATGGAGAATGATATAGCTTGAAACATCATTTGTAGGATGCAGGTGTTCATAAGCATACACTTGAACCAAAGAATTGTGGAAACTCTGACAGCCTTGAAGAGACTGATGTTATTCCAAAGGGAGCCACTCCTTCATTTGATTCACCTCCTCATGAAGGTAATAAAGGTGAAAGACAAAGGTATAAATTTGGTTCTAACCATATTCCTTTTGATTATGTTCAGCATGGTAAATTTCCATATAAGTATGGGAAAATAATTGCATGTTCCTTTTGTGGTTTGGATAACCATAGTGTTTCTAGATGTTGGAAGAGAATGGCCACATACAGGAAACTTTTGAAGGAAAATAAGCAAGAAGCCAAAGGTCCATTGGACAAGGAAAATCATGTTGTCAAGAGGATGCACATGTGTTGCACTTACTTCCATAAGAAAGGACACATTGCTGAAAAGTGTTGGACTTTGAATCAAGCAATGCTTCCATGAAACTTGAAGAAGGTGGAAAGAGAAAATGGTAGAAATGGAAAGGAATATTCCATGAATGATGTGTTTTAGGATGATTCACATGTTGATGCTGATGTGCAGACAAAGAAAGCGCCTTTGAAATGGATTGGTAAGAAATGGTTAGAGTTCTTATCCAATTAAGATTGCATGTTTTTTTCATCTATTTGCATTTCTTTGTTAATGGAATGTAAGTTGCAGGATTTTACCAAGAAGGTGAATGGAAAAGTTGAGTAGGAGACTCACTTTTTTGCTGCAACATTATGTTCATTTCAGCTTCGAAAGTACAGTGTGCTTAAGCGAAAGTTGAAGGATGAAATGCATGCATGAGAATGATGTGCATGAACACAGGGATGTTGATGATTTCCTTGTACTTAAACATGTATGTGTAATTAACTTGAAGGGTTAATTGCTTTGTTGTAAACATGCATATAATGTAATATTGACTTGAGAAAAGTTTATTTGGTCTCCAAGATGGAGATAATGATGAAGTGCTTCATCTTTTGAAAAGAATCCTTGAGTTCTTTTCTACATGCTTGACTTGAAGGGTCATTTGTGTTAAAGGCATGTTTTGCGGGCTTGGTATCTAGTCCATCATTTGTATGCAGATGTAAAGACATTTAGGTGTTCACAAAATGTGAAATCTGTTTCTTTTGTTGAAGCAGGAGTTTAGGCCATCCAGCTGTTATATGTATTTCTGTTGTTGTTGACAACATGTCAAACAGGTGCAAATGAAAATTTTATGAAGCGGATGTAACTTCACATTTGTTTGAGCCACACTGGATCAATGATCAAGGAAGAGAAGTTCAAACTACCTTTTGTGACCATCTCAGCAAGAGTTCTACATGAAGTCAAGGAGGAAAACAGTTCTTTCCAAGAGGACCAGCACATTCAAGAAGGAGAGTGGTCAAGGGCTTTGGTTCAGAGGCACTATGCAGAGGCAAGTGTATGGAGGTTGAAATAAGAGGGTGTTGTTACTCTCATTTACTGTTCAGATCATTATGTCAGTGTTTTGGAGACCAAAAGTTCTTTTAGTGGGAAGTTGTGATCCAAAATGGATCTTGGATAGACTTCTAAGTCCCACTATGTAGATCTTTTCATTCTAAATCTACTACAATTTGAATGGGATAAAATGGAATTTGAAAGAAGAAGTTATTGTAAAAATAAAATACCCATTGTCCTTTGAAAAGGAGGCATTTTCTTATTAAATGGGACTTGGGAGAAATAAAAGCTTTCTAAAGAAAATCACATTAGAAAGGGTTAAAAGGGCAGACTTAGACCCAAGGCCAGACAGACCCTTGTGGTGGGCACTAGTATTGCAGCAATAATGCTGCAACTCCTGGGCTTCCTTCTTTACTCTTATCAACCTGGTGGTTCGTAACAAACTTGGAAGCGACGGTGTTCTATGCACAAGTACTAGTTCTTACTATAGGTTGTCACTTGGTCAGCTGGTGCAAGATCACTAGGAGCTCAAGCCAACTTCTATGGATTCTAGAAGAAGCTATAAATGTGATGAAAGGAAAGAAAGATAGATTTTATTCTAATTTCATAAAGGAGAAAGACTGGAATGTAAAGCAAACCAGGTAGATCCTACTTAACCAACTAATCCTACTTTTGTAGAAAGCACTATGAAAATCATGAAAAGAATGCCATTTATCTATTCAAAGAAGAAAAAAACATCTAACTAAGCTATTTCTAGAAGTAAATGAGAAAAAATCATCTTTTTGGATCTTTATGTATTTTTATGTGAATTTGACATGTATGTGATTTATTGTTTGTGAATGTGGTAGTGAATAGGTGGTGTTGAAAGGTAGTTTAGGGGCTTGCGAGGATGTAAGATGGTGTGGTTGGGTCCTAGGAGGTCTCAGGTGGCCTTTTATAGGATTTTCCCAAACTCGGACTTCAAAAGGAAGCCTACAGGAAAATCTACAGGAGGACACAGGAAATCTACAAGAGGAAAAACAACGTTCTACAGGATGCCTACAGGAGGAGGTCGAGAGCAATTCTAGCTGTTTTGAAGGTGTGAGAATGGGTGGAAAAGGTGGACGAAGGTTGGAATGAAGTGTTAGGGCACCTAGGGTCTTCCAAGAATCATTAGGAGAGAGAAAGATGATTGGATTTTCTAAAGGAGAGAGGAAGGAACTCTATGGAAAATGTAGGAAACTAAGGCAGAATTGAGGGAAGACTTGGGCGACCTGTATGGCATGGATCAGATGGAGGATGGGATGGATGATAGGATTGATCTATTGTGGGAATTCGTCTGCTACATAGACAATTGATAGTAAACCAATGAGATGAAGCAAGTGATGAAATAAGTGCATCTAGAAAGACATATTTTTGCATCAAACCAATCTAAACTGTGATCTATGAAAGGAAATGATGATAATTGCTACAAGAAGGAGAAACATGGAAAAATATTATGGTAAATGAAGAAGTGAACATGATTAAGAAGTTCTAAAGCAAGGAAAACTAAACTATTAACCAACTAGAAAGCTGCAAACACTAGAAGTCCTATGAATGAGGAAAATCTGTGTTTTTGGGGCAGCAAGAGGGTCTTTGCCTCAAATCATGGCCCCAAAGGGAGGAAGAGAGGCCAAGGCATTGTTGCTAGCCTTTTAAATATTTTATTTACCACTACTTAACTTTCTATAGAAAGCACAAATGGAAGAAAACTACTGAATCATTAAAAGCAACCTATTCTTAACAATGTAAGAAATACATCTAACAGCAATCTAATCTACAACTGAAATAAAACATACAATTACAAGTAAAGAGGAGCTTGGTTGCTTGGATTGGGCCCTAACCCAAGAGCTTCGACCCTCTGAGGTGATTAAGTGCTAACTCAAAAATGATTCCATATTTATTTCCAAAATAATAACAAGATTACATGAAACTATCGAAATAATAAGCTCGAACTTGAGTAGATTTTACATAAGAAAAATTACAACAAAACTTCAACAAAAATCTGACCCTAGTGAGGCCCTAGGCCTCTCTACTTACACAATTGAAGCTACCAACAGCTTCCTAAAAATCAGGGAGGCTTGGCTCCCAAAACTCAATATAATCATCAGTGATCCTCCACTTGCTCGGCTGCCTACTAATACATGACTTGGTTGCTTGTGCTCCGAGCTGAATGAAGGAGAATTCCAAGTGAGGAGTAATATATGAGGGGCACTCCCTCCTATAAGTCCTCTCCTTTGTCCACTTCAAGTTATTGCTACCATTTTTCCAACGTATCCTTGACTTTGACCAAAAAAATTATCAATAATTTGCATTAAACACATATTAGACCACATGGCATCATAACTAACTCAACTCACTCTATAAGAAAAAATATAATTCGAAAATCACACAATAAGCTAAGAGAATGGTTGATTTGACTAGGTTAGGAGGTAAAATGAGCCCATATAATTACCCATGATGAGGCTCATCATCACCCCCTACTGAAAGTGTTGCTCATTCTCTGAGCAACTTAGTCCATCTCCTCATCTTTTATGGCCCTGGTGGCCTCCCTAGCATCTCATGCTTCTGATGTGGTCTCCTATTCCTTCTCATAGAATCCTGTCTTTATGTCTATTTCTTCCCATTGCTCCTATTCTTCTTCTTCTCTTCTGCCTTCTAGCATGCCTAACAGCAGTGGGGGACTCAATTTGAGGCCAATCCAGTTCACCTTCAACCTCCGGATGGAGCGCTTATACATGGGCACTCTCCTTAATACCTCCCTCATCCTCATTAGGGAATGATATTCCCTGATCTGCAGACTATGTGGTAAAGTTTTCCATCTCCTCATACAGGCATGTACATAGTCATCCCCAAGTAACCTTTACATATCCTCAAAATGTGCAATGACTTGTGCTTGATCACTTATATATCTAGGGTCAATCTGAGGATTATGGGCAAGCAGGTTATGTGTGCTAATGAGTGCCATCGGGTCTGATGGCTCATCCTTGATCATTAATGGCTCATTCTTCTCCTTTATCATCAACCTTCTAATTTTTGTTGCCCTTAACTCTTCATGGTTCATCCATGAGGCCATGGCCATTAGTTGCAGGTCCCCTAGCCTAGCAGTGGGATCCCACATATTCATTTCTGTGAGGGCCGTGTTATGCACGTAGAATTATGCCATCTTTGCCTTATCTTCTGATATGCTTTGGTCACACAAGTCCATAAACTTCCTGTAATCTTGGAAAGGAATGGTGCCTCTTTGTGCCAAAATCTTTATCTGAAATTGCAACCATTGGTCCTTGAGATACAGGCCATAGGATCTTGTTGGTTGCATACATTGCAATGCCTCCATGGACCAGCTGGCCATGCATGCCAGTTGGGTCTCTTTCTCTTGCAGATGTCTTCTTAGCAATTTATTTTTAGTTTCAAGGTGGCTCATTGTGATTTCTTCTCTGTGTCTGGCAGCACTTAACTCTCTGCCCATTTCTCTGAGTTTGTTCTCCATATGGCTAATATCCTCAACCCCTTTGGATTTGGCTATTTGCATCTATCTATGGGTCCTTATCCTTTCCTTCTCTAATTCAAAGAATAGAGGGATTGCAAACTTTTGTGGAATTACTCTTCCCTGCTAAGAAGACTGTAGTAGGAGACAAGACTTGGCTGGGGATCAGGTTCTTGTAGCTCTGTTTCTTCCTCCTGTGCCTATGGCTATCCTTCTACCCTTTTCTCAAGCTCTTGGGTCTCATATAGTTTTGACAGGGTCTCCTGTAGAACTGTATGTGCCTCCTGTAGGACTGTTTTTTGGTCCTGTAGTTCTACCTTTCGTTTCCATGTGGGGGATCTAGGAGTTCCCCTTTCATATGTGATAGGTGCCTTAGAAGGGGATTCTTTTCCTTGGGTAGAGGGTGAATCTTCAATAATAATTGGCACTTTTGAAGAAGGCTGGGGTTTCCCTGATTTTATTCTTGAGCTCTTCCTAGCATTGAAATACATTGAGGTCTACCTCTTCCTCTTTTGTTTTGTCTTAATTGGTGTGCTGAGGGCAGTGAGGGAAGTTGTTGCCTCTCTTTCTATGGTCTTAGGGGACACTTCTATCTTTTCTGTCTCTTTTTCTGTCTCTGTTTGCTCTATTTCCTCCTGCTTTGTTTCTTCAACTTTTTCCTCCTCTATCTTGGTTTCTTCCTTCTTCCCTTCTTGTTCTTCTAACTCACCAGTTACTTCACCTTCTCCCCCTTGCTGCTCTTCCTCCTCACTGCTAGTAGGACTAATATCATAGGTCAGGGTCTTTATGTCATCTTCAGCTGTCGTGTTTCTGAAGATTTCCCATGCTATAGGGAGGGTAAATGTATGGAGGGCTTCTTCCACTAAAATTTTGATTAACCCATGGTGAGCTAAGTGCTCTGGATTTCTTGCAATTACTTTAGTATTGGAGTCAATGAGGGATTGTAGGAGGAAGTAGGGGATGCTGAGCTTCTAAGGGGCTAGAGTGTCCATGCCATACCTTAATTCATGAAGGATTCTAAAGTGGTACCCATAGACAATGTTGAACCTCCCCTCACACGAAATATACTTGATTATTTGATAGCTAACCTCATCCCAAGGATATGGTATGTTAGCCCTTCTTATGCCATTTTTATCTTCTACAGGGGTTTCATTCTTTAGGAAGAAGTTTTTCTTAGCAGCTTGGCCAATTGGCTTCTCATCCTTGCTCCAAGGCAATCCAAGAGGAAGGGTAGTGACCCTACTAATAGATTTAGGGGTTACCTCCATGGAAAGGCCTCTAAAGGTGACAGTGACATGTGTTCTAGTGTGAGGGACCAAAGAGTGGGAAAATTCTTGAGCAATTTCCTCATCAAACCATCAAAATTTCTCAAAAAAGTTCATCCAATTTTCTCCTGTGAATATGTCCACTACTTGGGGATGTGCATGGAGCCTGGAGGAGTTGGTGAGCTCCTTCCTCATGAAACCTCCTGCCATTTTGTTTATGGTTCTTTGGGAAACCAAATGAGGAGAAGGAGACAACAATATTTGAAGAAAAATAGAGAAATAGAGAGACTGTGTTTTTTCAAGAAATAAACAGAAATTCTGTTATGTATTTCCTCCACCTAAAGCCTTTATTTCCTCTTCAAAATTTAACCACTGCTTGCATATTTTGATTTTCAATGGGTTTATGCATAAAACCTACCTCCTCAACCCGAGAATTGTGCTGAAACCTGTGTTTTTTCTTTTCAAAACCACTCACTGGCCCTCCTGTAGAATTCGTATAGGTTCTCCTGTAGAACCTGTAACTGCTCCTGTAGAGAATGCCGAGAGCAGGAATATGGGAGAGATCAATGGAGAATGATGGTTACGAGGCTGTGGGGGCACGAGGAGATTGCAAGAGTGGAGTTCCGAGGAGAGAATGAAGGAAAAGGTGGTGAGAGTGCTTAGGGAGGAGTACTTATTACTGTTTATGGATATTTCTGGTGATGGAGGGTGAGCTGACTAAGTGTATGTTGGCCCTGTTCAGACCATTGGTCGCTGCCTGCCTTGTCATCATGGCCCTTTCCTTGTAATCATCCCACATGATTGCATCGGAGTTCACACTTCCTCCACTACTTGTCTTTGATATCTTTCCTAAGTTGACTGTGCGCACGTGTGGGTGACATCTTCGGATGAGTGGAGTCAACTAGCTGAAGGTGGCCAAGTTATCTGGCCACCCTTCTCTCATTCATCCTCAACCATCTCATTGTTTTTGCATGCTTTCTAATTATACAAATTCAAACAGAGGAGCAGGTTAGTTACTTACCTGAGATCCGAATGTATTTTCTTTGCAGGTTGTGGCTCTTTCTCTCTGCTGCATGCATTTGTTTCCTTTGATGCATGCTATCTGCTTGCTGATGTGTGGTTGTGCTTTGTGCAAGTACCTCTCTGGCTAGATTCAATTTTTAGGACTCTTCTTCAACCTTCATATTTGCACCCTCTTGCTGTTGATGCTGAATCTTAATGGGATCATCTGCTATAGGAATTCCTACAGGAGCTCTTGTAGCTGCTTCTCCCTTTGAAACTTTAGCTTCATTTTGTGCTTTGAGCTATGAGGATGATGCCAAAGATGTAGAGAGAGATAGAGAGGTAATAGGTAGGTTTCAAGTGAGGTTGATGGTGTTGTTTCCTTTCTTATTTCTACTTTTGTTCTGTTTCCTAAAAAACTGTTGTTTCTATGTTTTTCCCGTGTAGGAAGAAGAATGATGCTTGGAGATGATGGAAAGGGGGTTTGAACATGACAAGAGGATTTATAGATCTTTTTTTAATCTTCTCTGTCCCTCAAACTGCCTTTTATATCCATTTTTAGCTTTCCGTAATTCCTACAAGAGCCTCCTATAGAAAACACAGAGCCGCCTGTAGAAAACACAGTTTTTGAAAAAGAAGCACAGTGGGGTGAAAAGAATGCCAAGAATGATGGAGAAAGGTGTGGGAAGGTAGGATAGGTGCTAGTATTGGTTTCAGGGCTCCCTTGGCACCTTCTGCTACTTCCTGTAGTCCTCCTGCAAACTTGCAATGCAACTGGAAATTCATTTTTCTTTTCCTCTTTTTTCTCATTTTTTTTTAAAACAACTAGGGCGCCTCAGGGAGGTTTTCACCCTAATTGCTTGCCTTGGGCACCTCCAAGGGAGGTTTCCACCCAGGGATCTTATTCTTCTCTCTTTTTGTTTTTTGACATCACTGGGATGCCTCGGAAGAGGTTTTCAACCCAATGATGGGACTCAAGTGCCTCATAGAGGTTTTCACTTGGGTCCTTTTTTTTTTAATTTTTTAATTTTTTTAATTTTTTAATTTTTAATTTTTTATTATTTTCTTTTCAGTGAGTGGATGAAGTGGAGGCCAAGACATGCTCCACTACCATCACTATTTTATTCAAATTTTCAATGAACTCTCACTTGGAGAGGGGTTTCTTGTAGACTTTCAACAGATGTCCATTGACAAGCATGGTGATGGCTTCATCATCAATGGTTCTGATTAGAATTGAACCATTGTCATTGTATTTCTCCACAATGTAGTGTCCCAGCCATCTTGTCCTTAGCTTGCCCTTGAAATCTTTTTACCTTGAATCATAGAGTAGTGCCCGATCTCCCTCTTGGAATTGCTTCTTCTTGATGTTTTTGTCATGCCATATCTTTCTCTGAAGTTGAAATACCTCTATATGGAGAAGGGCCAACATTCTGTGGTCATCCAATCCATTGAGCAGGAGTAATCTTTCTTTATGTGCATGGCTGAGATTTAGGTCTAGCTGAGCTGCCATCTTCAGGGTATTGAATTCAAATTCTATTGACAGCAAATCCTTCTACCCATAAACCAGTTCATAGGGTGTGAACCCTGTAGTGGTCTTCCATGTTGTATTGTAAGCCCAAGTGGCCTCAACTAGTATGTATGCCCAGTCTTTTCTACTGCTGCTCACTACCTTTGTCAGGATCCCTTCCAATGCTCTGTTAGTGACCTCTACCTGCCCATTAGCTGGTGGATGGTAAGGGGTTGAAGTCCTGTGCTTGATTCTATGATGTGTGAGCAAGTCTTCTATCAGATTGGATGTAAACTGACTACCTTGATCTATGACCAATTCTCTTGGATACCCAAACTTGTAGAATATGTTCTCTCTAAAAAATTTAGCTACTTTTTCCTCTGTCGCTACCTTGATTGCTTTTTTCTCTGCCCACTTTGTCAGGTAATTGGTGCACACAGTTATGTATTGCTTCTGCTCTGAAGGAGGCCTGATAGGACCCACAAAGTCCATGCCCCACTTCTCGAATGGCAAAGGTCACTTGAGGTTGCATGGTCATCTCATCCTTTGGAGTAGGTTTCCCCATC
>APFE030699439.1:9532-36385 GCA_000404065.3 Pinus taeda | reverse complement strand
AGCTCATCTGGATCGACGAGGCTAGACTACTACAACAACGTTGGACTACAGGTAGGATCTAAAACACTTGGTTTCTCGTATGATAATGCATGTTTAGAGAAGGATTGCTCTTAATTGTCTTGTTTGTCACTAGAAAATCTTAGGCTTCTAGGGAGGTTGGTTTTGTCCGCAAGGTTAACTCTTTCCGCATAACATTAGGCCTACCAAGGCAACAGAAAATTTGGCTTTAGCAAAACCCACAATCTAGTTCAGAGGTTACTAGGCCATGTTTCCTTTTATTCAGAGATGCACCTCACTTAGCTTCAAATCGATTTGGTAAACAAGCTAAACTAAAACTTGAGAACCCTCTCACAACATGGCTATCCGGAAATGGAAAGGCTAAGCTAAGAACATTATCACACATGGAAAAACCAATGCCATGACAACAAAGAAACACATGCAATACCATGCATTTGAAATCTAGCAAGGAAATCACACATGCAAATCGATACCCACAAAGAATATTGTTGTAGATTTTTTATCTTGCTCTTCCTTGATTTCTCCTTCCTTCCTCTTGCCTTCCTTTCCTTTATTAATCCAATGCTAATGTGATCCAAGAAAACTCTAAGTGTCCGAGAGAGAGAGAGAGAGACAGAGACAAAGAGAGAGAGAGAGAGAGAGAGAGAGAGAGAGAGAGAGAGAATAATGAGAGAGCTGCAAAATTGAATTGACAAAAGGTACCAACTGATCCTCAGAAGCCTTTTTATTAATGAGGCCTCTATTTTCTTCATTTCCCATTATTTTCCTTTATTTTCCTCCTCACATTCAACCTATGACTTTTCACATTCCTTTTCTCCTAATTTCCATTATTCTCTTAAATATATGTGCCAAAAATGCCATTTTTCCTTCCCAAAGCATTTTCCATTTCTTTTTTCAATTTCCTTAGCCACAATAAAGCAATGAATACCCACACTAGGATTTCTTTCCCAACATTCAGCTTGGAATAAGTGTCCAATAATCCATGGTTATTATTTTGCTTTTATTAACTTTTATTACATGGAATTTTCACCACGCATGTTACAGTATTTCATAATGGATTGGATTTATGTTTCCTCCCATTAAGGCTAATTCCTTCTCCCCACTCAAATGGGACTCTCTACTACTATTCTCTCTAGAGTTTATATTTTAATGTGGCCAACTATTGACTAAGTATTTGTCCTTACTCATGACCAATATATCTCATTCCATAACTTTTTTTTTCATTTAATAAAGTTATTTTGCCAATTCTGTGAAGGTTCTAACCCTTACTTGTCACATCCTTGCTAGAGGTATTATATTCAACATTATGTAAAATATATGCATTTTCTTAGGATTAATTTTTATTCTTAGTCACACTTCCATTCCTTGTTCAGTGACCCTCATGTATGACATTTTCAAGGATCTCACATTTGTGCATGCATCGCTATGACACATGACTTTCCACTAGGATTTTCAGAATTTTCATGTAGAGTTTCTTGATCCTATTAACTTCGAACCTATGAGGGTTACTCCCACTTATTTTGGTCATGATTTTCAAGGATATTCGGCTAGGATCCTTGAATGTAATGTATGTTTGGTTACATCCTAGCACTATTGTAACTATGTTTTATAGCCTAGTGTATACATGTTCACTATGTCATCATCTTGTATGATATAAATAGTAAAAATTTACTCAATTTCCTATTAGATTATACAACCAAAAATAAAAGAACTCCCTTCTCTCTATTTCCAATAAAAAATTACTCTAATATGGAACATCAAGCTAATACCATAATGAAAACATCTAATGTCACTCTCGCATACCAATAGTTACAACATTATATCTTTGGGTAAAATCAGGTTTAAAAACACTAAAAACTATTGTTACATAGCTAAAATTAAGGAATGAATCCTATTTCCTATGTTACCTACATGGAAACACTCCTTTACTCATATTATTCTCTTTTTCTATTGGTATATACTTTTTTCTCTTCCTCTTGAGTGTTCATGACACTTCCAAAAATATTTAGGAGAGTTCCTCTAATAGAGCTCTTTGTTTCCTCATTTCACGATCATCCTACAATGACTAATTCAAGGAATAGAAATATCCTTTGAACTTATTCTTGTATAAGTGATCCTTTGACAATATGTGCTTCCAACTTTGCTTAATCATTCCTCTTTAATTACGGTAAAGGGTACACATGTCCACTTCCCACTATACTATTAGTCTTAATAAAGCCCAACATAAGCTCTAAGTTAAAATTGGAAATGCATTCCCTATGCACATATACTTGATAACTATTAGAACCTTCAAAACAAGTAGCAAGGTGGATTTATTCTTCATAGGTGGCATGGTTGATTGATGCTCTACATCAAAATCCACCATAATTATTTCCAATGAAAGTAAGAGGAAGAAAAATTATTCTCATTCTAAAATCAATTACAATAAGTTCATTCATAATATAATAACATTAGTTTACCCTACATAATATATATAGAAAATATTTCAAAAACTCATACAGAGAAATGAAACACTGAAATAATTAACTAAAAAGATTATCATTCCAGAAAAAGATTGCTTGAAATACAATGCTTAATTAATTCCAAAAATCAATATATATACGTGTATGTGTGTGTGTATATAGATGTATATGTATATGTATATATAGTGTATACATATACATATACATATAAAAGGGAGGTGAAATATATATATCTCTTACGCAACACAAAATATGTAGCTTTCACATCACCTATAGAATTTGGATTTCTATTACAGAACACATAGCCAAGACCATTGGAGTTTGGCTACTAAATTAATTAATTTAGCACTAAATCACATAGCACATGTTATCACTCAGGTTGTCCCTGGGCTCCTAATAGGGATACGGCTGAGGTAACCACAAACCAATCTTTGGATTGCAGGTTCTAGCCCACCTGTAATCAGAGAGGGCTCTCTCCTTATGATTCAACTTTTGTTGATGATTTTAGGCTAGCTTTCTGGCTTCAAGGGAGTGTTGTTTGTGATTGGATGGAAGGTAGGATTCTCGAACAAAGAGGCAAGGTAAAGTGTGATAAGTTTAGAACCATTGGGCATGGAGTCACAGATTGAGGCTTGCGAGCGTTTTCTTGGTCACAAGGGGATACAGAGCGGGATAGCCACACAGGATACAATTATTAGTCTACTAAAAGTATGGAATGAACATCAGGGATGAAAGGCAAAGGAGAATCATTTCATCATGCTGAAGAAGAGGAGAAATGGATGAATGGGATCCAGGAGCAATTAAGAATTCCTAAACATGCACTCATATGTGAAAGAAACAGTGTAAACAAGATCATTTAAGTATACATGCTCATA
Source organism: Pinus taeda (assembly GCA_000404065.3). Classification (NCBI taxonomy): domain Eukaryota; kingdom Viridiplantae; phylum Streptophyta; class Pinopsida; order Pinales; family Pinaceae; genus Pinus; species Pinus taeda. The sequence continues at coordinate 33,030 of APFE030699439.1, read as the reverse complement.
ACTATTTCTGAAGAAAACACCGAGAAATGCAGAAATTGAACTTAAGGTGTAATGAAACAAATCTTAAGCTATTCTTTTTTTCTGCAATTTAGAAGGCGGAACGGTGGTAAAAATCATAAAAGTAAACAGAGGAAAGAAACACTTATTGGATCATGTAGAGACACAGGAATTCCGTAATCATTCCTCGGCCAAGAGAAAACATCAAGTAGTTTCGTAACCCATGCTTTCAGCAATCTTTGATTATGGAAATTATGATAGTTACAGTGCGAGTTTCTGCTCAGAGAAAATGCTGGAAAGCAGACTGACCAACTACTACTACCAACCAACCAACCCCTCACAGCATTGTTCAGGGTGGTATTTATAAGCAAAATATCGGAAATACATCATTACAACCGACCTAAACAGGTCTGCTAGAAGACTCTTCAAAAATCTAAGTGTCGTTGGAATTAAATGCAAGTAAATCTTTTTGGCTGCGCTAGGGGCAGCTGAATCATAAAAGGTGACAATGTGGCCCTTGGGGGCTAGATGCGGTGCTGCTGGAATGATTGTGCTTTGGGAATTGCAATTTTGCTCTGGTGTGAGTTGAATGTGCAATAATTATGATTTTGAGAGCTTCAAGTAGCTTCGCCCTCTTTCTATGAATCTTCCGGAAGATATTAAATGTTCTCCTGCTTCGGGCCGCTACTCAAGATTTTCACTGATACTCTTTGTAGCTACATTGATGGCTTCCGCCATCGAATGATACTCTTTGACACGCTTGACGCCTGATGATTTGATCTGATACACTTTAAACTCTGTCATTGATCTGCTACTGCCTTTGAACCGGATCATTTCAGCACGATCGGGCGATTTTCGGGCTTTTCGACGCACAAGGGGCTAAGAAATCAAAAGATTCCCCGAAGATTCCTCGAAACAACCTATTTCCAGTAGCGATGCGCGATTAGTGCTTCGCGCTAATCGCGCATCGAAAACTGCCTCTGTTTCTTGTTCTGGAGCTCCGAAGTGCGATTTTTCTTCCTGCATGAAGTTTCGGCTTTCTAGCTACTGACGTCAGCATGACGTCGGCTGTATGGCGGATGACGTCAGCTGTGGTGGGTCCCTGGTACCGAATGACATGGTGAGGTGCTGATGTAGGAGGTAATGCGATGAATTAGCTCCGATGCGATCGCAATATCACATCGGCGGGGAAGGAGGGTGCTTGAGTGGCATTTGGCACTTGCGACCGCCGATCGCTGATATCGCGATATCACGCCGGGTGGTGCCAGATGGGTCATAACTTGCATATAGGGGAAAGTGGGATCTTGCGATGTGATCTGGCTTTTAAGGTTCTGCGGAGTGTAAGGTTTTGGGCAAAAAGAGCAAGTAGGTGGGTGCGAAGGGCATTTTGAGGTTTCGGAAGGGGTTCGATCACCTGAGAGGGATTTTATACTCTGGAAGGAGTCCATTGTATCTAGGAGATGGTTTGGAGGTCAAGGGTTCTTCCTTAGTTTTAGGTAAACAGAGCAATTCCCGGGGGTACTTATGGTTATTTTTCAACCAGGGGGAGGGATATTACGTAGGGGATATTTACTTAATATTAGTAGGGGGATGGCGAAATATAGGGAGCTAAATAATAATGTTAATGGTTAATATGGAGGTGATAAGAAGGTGCTAAGTTCAGGCGAGCTTAGGCTGTTACAAGGGAGTAGGACCATTCTTTCGGGAAAGTATGGAACAACTTTGAGTGAAGCAGATCTTCACTCAAGCTAGTGTTATGAAAATGATTGAACTTAAGAGGAGTCAAGTAGATCTTGAGCTCTTTTGGGGAAGTTAGTTAATGATTGGGGAAATAAGAGAAGGGAAGTTAGTTATACCTCTTTTGAGCTTCTCACACAGAAGTTCTTGCTGACTGTGTCCTGAATGAGATGACACCTGAAAGTCTAGAACTGATCAGCAACTAGGATTCAGCAACCTCAGAACTACCTACCCAGCCTACTTACCTAGCATTTTTTCTTCTTTTGATTTGGGTGCACTTAGACTTGCAAACTCATCATTCATTTTTTCTTTTGATGCTTTCCTATCTACATACTACCCTTATTTCTTCCGAGGGCCCAGATTAAGCTGTTGGGCTCCTCTGCTTTCTCTACCTATCTAAGAATCTACCAAGATTAAACTGTTTGGACAGATTTACATTCTCTACATTCTAAAATAGGAAATTTAAACCTAGGGAGACCAAGATTAGGCTATTTGGACCTCCCTTTAACTAAAAGATTGGCGATACCGGGATAACTTTACAAAATTTGGAAGGCAATTGGATGAACTTGAAGTAGCCTTCTTCATTTGGAGACTGTTTAAGCAAATATGGAGCATTGCAGCGAGCAAAGTACGACATATTTGGCCTGTAAAATGTCAATCATGAAATATGAATACCCTGCTGCAGCAGGAAGCTAACAGTGGCTCCACTTGGGGATGACTTCTCCTTGTGAGAAGTCAAGAACAGCAGGTCAAAACGCCTTGATCTTTAGTTGTTGCTGTCTTCTGCAAAATTGTTTTCTCCGGCTGCCTTGTTTCTCCTACCTACCTACCTACCCTAACCAGCACTTACTTTGCCGTTAGGTGAGATCAAACAACCAGTGCAGCCACTTAAGCAACTGAGAGATAAGATGAACTTGCTGACTGATGGTCTCTGAGCGTACAAGCATCATTCGGGTATATGCCCTCATAGTCAAAATTGCGGCATATAATGGTTGCTGTTGATGAATCTGGTCTTCACTGAGACGACATGCTAAAGAACTTGGATCAAGCAGAAGTTCCATGTATTCTGCAATAGGATCAATAAAGTCATTATGTGAGAGAACTTCTTCTGGGTCTTCTTGATCAGATGGAGCGGCTGCGTCCTCGGTGGTAAGCCTGGCAGCTAACCCTTCTGTCTCTACCTTGACAATAGAATCATACAGAGTTTGTAAGTCAGCAGATAGCAGTATTTCCCCCTGAGTTAGGGACGGGAGACTCCGGCATGATTCTGGGTCTTCTTGGTCAGATGGAGTAGTTGCATCTTCGGTAATGAGCCTAGCAGCTAGTCCTTCTGTCTTTGCCTTGAAAATAGAATCATACAGAGTCTGTAAGTCGGCAGGTAACAGTATTTCCTCCTCAGTTGGAGAAGGGAGACTTCGGCATGACTCCTAGTCTTCTCGGTCAGATGGAGTAGTTGCATCTTTGGTAATGAGCCTAGCAGCTAGTCCTTCTGTCTTTGCCTTGAAACCCAGATCATACTCAAACAGTAATTCAGGAGATAACACTAGTTCCCTGTGGACTGGGGGAGGAAGATTTTGGTAAAACTCCCTAGGGTCGTGGAAATTATACGATTGTATCTGAGTTTCCAAGAGTTCAATTTCATTCTCATATTTTTCAACCACTAACTCAAGGAAAAGTTTATTCTGGTCGCCTGGTATTTTTGACAATACTGCTCTAAAAAATTATTCATTAAGCTCAAACTCTGATAAAATTTCTCTACATTCATCTAAAGCTTCATCAAATGGGAGATCCTCCCAGAACTCGGTCATTCTCTCTCACTGTTAATACTTGCGAACATGGAGTACTTTGTCTGAAAAATTGGTTCATTCCTTAGTGGAGCCTTTGATTGAAATTGAAGTGGAGTCGCCAGGTGGATGTTTAGACTTTGAAGTGCCTGATCTCTGTCCACCATCACAGACCAGAACTAGGCTTGACAAACTATGAAGAACAAGAGCCTTTTCTCCAGTGGGGTTTATAAAAATGAACAAAGCACTTGAATCCCCAGTGGAGTACACAGGTACAGGTTGACCTAGGCTTTTACAAGTCGGTTTCTTCCTCTATAGAGCTGCAGACTGGTTTAATGAATTTATCTGAGGAGGTCCCGAGTGGAGTCGCCATTATGTTATCACTCAAGTTGTCCCTAGGCTCCTAATAGGGATATGACCGAGGTAACCACAAACCAATCTTTGGATTGCAGGTTCTAGCCCACCTGCAATCGGAGAGGGCTCTCTCCTTATGATTCAACTTTTGTTGATGATTTTAGGCTAGCTTTCTGGCTTCAAGGGAGTGTTGTTTTGTGATTGGATGGAAGGTAGGATTCTCGAACAAAGAGGCAAGGTAAAGTGTGATAAGTTTCGAACCATTGGGCATGGAGTCACAAATTGAGGCTTGTGAGTGTTTTCTTGTTCACAAGGGATACGGAGCGGGATAGCCACTCAGGGTACAATTATTGGCCTGCTGAAAGTATGGAATGAACATCAGGGATGAAAGGCAAAGGAGAATCATTTCATCATGCTGAAGAAGAGGAGAAATGGATGAATGGGATCCAGGAGAAATTAAGAATTCCTAAACATGCACTCATATGTGAAAGAAACAGCGTAAACAAGATCATTTAAGTATACATGCTCATAACTATTTCTGAAGAAAACATCGCGAAATGTAGAAATTGAACTTAAGGTGTAATGAAACAAATCTTAAGCTATTCTTTTTTTCTGCAATTTAGAAGGTGGAACGGTGGTAAAAATCATAAAAGTAAACAGAGGAGAGAAACACTTATTGGATCATGTAGAGACACAGGAATTCCGTAATCATTCCTCGGCCAATAGAAAACATCAAGTAGTTTCGCAACCCATGCTTTCAGCAATCTTTGATTATGGAAATTATGACAGTTACAGTGCGAGTCTCTGCTCGAAGAAAATGCTGGAAAGAAGACTGACCAACTACTACTACCAACCAACCAACCCCTCACAGCATTGTTCAGGGTGGTATTTATAAGAAAAATATCGGAAAGAAATCATTACAACCGACCTAAACAGGTTTGCTAGAAGACTCTTCAAAAATCTAAGTGTCACTGGAATTAAATGCAAGAAAATCTTTTTGGTTGCACTAGGGGCAAATGAATCAGAAAGGGTGACAATGTGGCCCTTGGGGGCTGGATGCGGTGCTGCTGGAATGATTGTGCTTTGGGAATTGCAATTTTTCTCTAGTGTGAGTTGAATGCGCAATAATTATGATTTGAGAGCTTCAAGTAGCTTCTCCCTCTTTCTATGAATCTGCCGGAAGATATTAAATGTTCTCCTACTTCGGGCCGCTGCTCAAGATTTTCACTGATACTCTTTGCCGCTACATTGATGGCTTCCGCCGTCGACTAATACTCTTTGACATGCTTGACGCCTGATGATTTGATCTGATACACTTTAAACTTTGTCTTTGATCTGCTGCTGCCTTTGAACCAGATCATTTTGGCATGATCGGGCTATTTTCGGGCTTTTCGGCGCACAAGGGGCTAAGAAATCAAAAGATTCCCCGAAGATTCCTCGAAACGGCCTATTTCCCATAGCGAAAAACTGCCTCTGTTTCTTGTTCTGGACCTCCGAAGTGCGATTTTTCTTCCTGCGCGAAGTTTCGGCTTTGTAGCTGCTGACGTCAGCATGACGTCGGATGTATGGCGGATGACGTCAGCTGTGGTGCGTCCCTGGTACGGAATGACATGGTGAGGTGCTGATGTAGGAGGTAATGTGATGAATTAGCTCCGATGCGATTGCAATATCGCATCGGCGGGGAAGGAGGGTGCTTGAGTTGGGCATTTGGCGCTTGTGACCACCAATCGCCGATATCACAATATCGCGTCGGGTGGTGCCGGATGGGTCATAACTTGCATGGAGGGGAAAGTGCAATCTTGCGATGCGATCTGGCTTTTAAGGTTCTGCAGAGTGCAAGGTTTTGGGCGGAAAGAGCAAGTAGGTGGGTGCGAAGGGCATTTTCAGGTTTCAGAAGGGGTCCGATCACCTGAGAGGGATTTTATACTCTGGAAGGAGTCCATTGTATCTGGGAGATGGTTTGGAGGTCAAGGGTTCTTGCTTAGTTTCAGGTAAACAAAGCAATTCCCGTGGGTACTTATGGTTATTTTTCAACCAGGGGGAGGGATATTATGTAGGGGATATTTACTTAATATTAGTAGGGGGATGGGGAAATATAGGGAGCTAAATAATAATGTTAGTGGTTAATATGGAGGTGGTAAGAAGGCGCTAAGTTCAGGAGAGCTTAGGTTGTTACAAGGGAGTAGGACCATTCTTTCGGGAAAGTATGGAACAACTTTGAGTGAAGCAGATCTTCCCTCAAGCTAGTGTTATGAAAATGATTGAACTTAAGAGGAGTCAAGCAGATCTTGACCTCTTTTGGGGATGTTAGTTAATGATTGGGGAAAGCAGAGAAGGGATGTTAGTTATACCTCTTTTGAGCTTCTCACACAGAAGTTCTTGCTGACTGTGTCCTGAATGAGATGACACCTGAAAGTCTGGAACTGATCAGCAACTAGGATTCAGCAACCTCAGAACTGCCTACCCAGCCTACTTACCTAGCATTTTTTCTTCTTTTGATTTGGGTGCACTTAGACTTGCAAACCCATCATTCATTTTTTCTTTTGATGCTTTCCTATCTACATACTACCCTTATTTCTTCCGAGGGCCCAGATTAAGCTGTTGGGCTCCTCTACTTTCTCTACCTATTTAAGAATCTGCCAAGATTAAATTGTTTGGACAGATTTACATTCTCTACATTCTAAAGGGAGACCAAGATTAGGCTGTTTGGACCTCCCTTTAACTAAAACATTGGCGATACCGGGATAAATTTACAAAATTTGGAAGGCAATTGAATGAACTTGAAGTAGCCTTCTTCGTTTGAAGACTGTTTAAGCAAATATGGAGCATTGCAGCGAGCAAAGTACGCCATATTTGGCCTGTAAAATGTCAATCATGAAATATGAATACCCTGCTACAGTAGGAAGCTAACAGCACATAAAGAGAGTAATTCAAGTCTACTGACGAGAACATGGGAAGGGATTTAAATATATTTTTATTAATTCAAAATGCATCATTAGAAAGAAAATATCAAATTACAGAACAGCGCCCTCATAGCGCTTGAATTTCCTATGATGTTACACATTAACACCATGCATAACAACTAGAAACCTTCCTAACTTGTAAAAAAATTATTCACACTCTCTAAAAATTGTGTAGTAGCAAAACCAATGGCAAAATTCTAAGAGCCAGGTGCTCGTGCGAACCAACAGAAACCAGTAGAGAAGAGAAAATACCAAAATCCCCCTTTTTCATCCATTCTCCTACAATTTATCCAAATGCTACTGACCTAATCACACTCCATATGAAACAAATCATATTCCATGTTGTTTACCTCTTTTCCTTCCTAATATGAATTGATTCACTTCCTCTCGGCATGTGGATGAACTAAATTTGTAACTTACGTCATATTTTGGTAGCACATATAGGAAGGCTTGTGATGTAACAACGTAGCTAATCAACTTCCACTTTTAGAAGTATTAGCAACTCCGCATAGTAGGAGTATTACAACACTATCGTAGGAGTGTCAACAACTTGAGAACAATAGCGTCTTTAATAAAATGTAACTATGGGAGTAACAACAACTACTAACTAGGTATAATAGAAACTAACGTAATAGGTGTATCAACAAATTTAAAATATATGGGAGTAACAACAATTATTACAAACTCAATAGAAACTTATTTTTGGTTTATGAGATTTCTCGAGGCCAAGGATGCTCCTATATCAAATACCCGTGGTAAAAAAAAACTATGAGCTACCACCTCATGTGGTATTTCCTTTAGAGATTGTAGTCCCATGTAGTCATGCTAGCTTTTGCTCAGTCACCCATGATGTATCTTTAAATCCTTCATTTCTCCATTTTACCAAATACTCCAGATACTCCATGTGGTGTGTAACAACCCGGGTTAAAAGTTCATGTAATAAAATTAATAAAGGAAAAATAAGGCCAAGGTCATGGGACACTTATTCCAAGATGAATCTTTGGAAAAACATCTTAGACGGAATCACTTGTGTTGTTTTATGGTTAAGGGGAAATTGGAAAAGGCAATGCCAAAGCCTTTGAAAACAAAGAATGGCATTATTGGTATTTTATTTATGGAAATAAAGGAAAATAGAATAAAAGGGAGGTGAAAGGTCACAGGTTTCATGTGAGAAGGAAATTGAAGGAAAATTAAGGAAAATAAATAAACCAGAGGCATCAATAATAAAAGTAGATCGAAGAATTGCTTTGGGGCATTTTCTTAGTTAAGTTTTGGAATTAGTATCAGAGAGGAGAAGAGCACTAGAGGAGAAGGAAACAAAGCAATCAAATGAAGGACAAAGAAAGCAAAGGAAGGACAAGGAAAGTAAATGAAAGCAAGGATCAAGTAAGGAAAGGTTTGATCAAGCAACTTCAATAGGAATACTTGCACATAACAGGTTTCATGTATGGTTTTTTAGATTATTTTGGAATGCATGGTATATGCATGTTTGTATTTGATTCATTTGTTCACATTGGCATGGGTTTTTTTGGGTTTCAAATACGGTTTTGCCCTTTCCTTTATATTTATAGATAACCATAGTGTGATGGGATTCATTCTTTGTTGATATTTGGATTTTTGGAAAGTTTTGGATCTCAGTGAGGTGGTCTCAGGAAAATCCCAAGGGTTGGGGGTGGATATGGTTTTCTTAGGGAAGCCCTCAACATGTGGGTGGAGATGGGAAAATTCCTCAAGGGATGGTGAAGGCATTCGGAGGCATCCAAGATCAGTTTGCTTTTGTTATCTCAGGACCGGTTTAGGTGAGATCGTTGTATGGTGAGGGTCGAGGTGGTTTAGCCTCTGGATTCCATTGTTTTTTTATGGATTGGCTTACCACATGAGATCCCACATACATTCATGGAATATGGCCTAGGGTGATTGGTTTAAAGAAAAATTTGGTTCAACTAATCTATGGTCGGGTGGTACATGGAAGTCCTTGACTTGGTTGAATATTTCATATCGTTAATGATAGCAAAGTTTCTCTTATTTTTGATGAGTTATTATACATTTTATTATGTGGCTCTAATGGCTATTCTATAATTATTATCTACATAGTTATATTGTTGTTATAAGCATGGTTATATGACATATTTAAGTATGGATCTTATCACATTTTAGTTAATGAATGGATGGTTAATGTTTGAATTACCTAAATTGACTTATGGAAACTATTGTCTGAAGGAATTGGTCCTTCTTGTTAAGCCATATAATTTTCAGATCCCTAAGTTTAAATATGCATTCATGACCTATAGATTACATGTTTACCATATGTTTTATGGAATGTATGTCCTGTTTGGGAGGGGTCAAGTCAATTCCTTGTTCAATTTTTTGGTTTACAGACTTTTTCTTCTATGTTATTCATCATTTCTGCAAGTTTCATAGAGTTTTTGGCAAAGGTCTAAGTCCAGACTTGAAAAAGTGGATCAAAATTTAGCATTGCTAGCATAGGATTGTCTATAAAAGCCCATAGTCGCTACAAAGAAGACCTATCCGAGCAAGTGGAGGCTTACAGTCACTTGGAGTCCTTGTCAAGAGAGCGATTGAGGTGCCAGGTCAGTGAAAAAGAGAATTGGATCAAGGGTTGGACACCTGGATGGGCTGGGTAGCTCCTAGAGGTCATGTACCACCTAAGGGAAGTCACTAAGGACTTAAGATTTCAACTACATTTCCTTAAGGTCATATAGGAGTTTGAGTCTTATCATAGTGACCCTCAACTCATGTTTACCCTGGGAAAACTATTGAAAGTGGGTAAATGTGGGAGGATGCAGTTACGGGGTGGTATCAGAGTGGGTTGTGGTCTCTTGGGGTAAAAATCTAATGTTGTCAAGGTTATGGTTGTCATTCATAAGGTCATGGTATACGGGTTGTATGGTTATGCATGATGTTTTTATATTGATATGATTTTGAGTATGATTATGATTATATATGTAATATTCTAATGTAGACTGATTTTGCAGATGAGATAAGCCTCCCCTGAATGTCAATGACGTATGATTTTGGTTTTGGTATCTATTTGGTTTATATGACATGGCCTACTTGCAAGAAGAAGATACAAAGAGATGAAGATAAAAATGGTAGACTACAGTTCTCATGACTCTCCCTACAGATCAGTTGGACGGAAAGGAGATGAGAATTATCTCGGCATCGAACATACATTGACAAGTTTGAGGGAAGATAACAAGAGTTGTAAAGTAGACAATGATAGGTTGGTTGAGGCCCAGGAATGACTTGAAAGGGTTCAAGAAAAGTAGGGAGAATTCAATGCATTGATTATTTAGATTTTTTTCATATTTGTATAGATAGGGGCAGATGACTATCAGTTAAGTGTAAGAAGAGAAAACTAATGGCACCCATTGTAGCATGTCTTGGTTCGGATACAGGTTGGATAAAAGGGATATAGTCAAAGGTGGTAGATCACTATATACACTTGACAGAAGCACTAGTTTGTATGGGCATCATTCTAGTTACTCATCCAAGAGACACCATCACATTCATCACTGCCATCATCCTTATAGGAGTGGGTACTTCCCTGAGGAGTTCAATAAATTCAAGCCTTATACATTTGATGGAGAGATGAAGAAGTCAGAAGATGTAGAGGCATGGTTTCTTGGGATGATGAAATTCTTTAGATTGCATAATTAACCAGAGAACATGAAAGCCAAAATAACTACTTTCAGTCTTAAAGGGAAAGAAGATATATGTGGGATGATGTAAAGAATGTCAAGGGAATTTGAGAAGAAGAGTTGATTTGGGATGACTTCGAGAGACTCTCCACCAAGAAGCATTTGTTGGATAGGTACTATGATGATAAATCTAAGCAATTTTATGACATGTAGATGGGTTCTATGACAGATGATGAGTATACTAGCAGGTTCCTGGAGCTATTGAGGTATGTTCCTTACCTCAAGGATGAGAAGGCTAAGATTCAAATATTAATCAGTGGGTTGCTAGTAAAATATAAATACCAGATTGATTTGGACAATCCTAAATCATTGGAGGAGGCCATTCAGATGTTGAAGCATTGTTACAAGAAGTGAAAATGAAAAGTTGAGACTAAGTGTGATTTAAAGGGATATGGTAAATTTAAAGGAAAATGGCCATCTGAGCAGGGAAAACCTCAGGATGTAGGTGAGAAATAAAATATTTCTCCTTACAATAATTTCAATTTAGTTGAGAAGGCACATGGATCGTAGCCTGGAGAGCAATAGAAAAAGGGTGATGGTAGGGGACTATAGAATTCCTTCAGAAACTTTGATAGATCTAGAATTCTAGTTAAATTAAACACAAGTAATTTGCTGATATTCAAGAGAGGAGAGTGAATTTTCTCCATAAAATCAATGTATTAAATTAATGTAAAATACTAATACATGAGCAACCAAACTTTTAATCCCAAAGGGAGGTGGTTATATAGAAATTGTCAAATCTAGAAAACTAGGAGAAAACTAGTAAAAAACTAGAAAAGGCTAAGAAAAGCTAAAGGGAGGCCTAAAATAGCATCAATGACTCAAGACAACCTATTCCAACTATCATCCATGAGTAAAGCATGAGGAGGGGTGCATTTACCAAGGAAGGCCACTTTAAAACATGTTAAAAAAGTCCCGGGGACCAAATCCATTGATTGAAGGCAGAATCTTCATGTAGGGTGCCAATCCTCAAATAACTCAAGTGGATGAGGTGTTGTTAGGTGTGAACATGCACTTAGATGTCTAAACGGTTTAGGAAAGTGGTTGAACCAATATTTCCATAATATTAAGCCTTTAAAGGAAAAAAACAAGGGAAAGTTGGTCCACCCAGCTAGTTTACCAAAAACCAAGTGTGAACATGATTTTTAGTGCATGTGGCTATGTCAAGGATACTTAGGATAAAAAATAAATGTAGATGTTAGGATTATATTCCAACACCCCCCGTTCATCCTAATGCACTTATCTAAATTGAGTCCCGGCCAAGATGCCATGTTAGGTACTTAGGTACAATAAATAAAAGATCCTCATAAAATGAAGAAAGAGGAAAAAACTTGTGGGAACCCCCTCCCCTCCCACCACCCCAAAAGAAGAAGAAAAAGGATAAGTGGCCAGAAGGGCCTACTCAACTATCTCCACCACTCCAAGCATAGCTCTTAGTTCTGAAAATTTCTTTTCAGTGAAAGACTTGGTGAATATGTATGCAAGTTGCTACTTAGTGGGGCAGTACTGCAGTGATATGACTCAGTCACATATCAGCTCGCGAATGTAATGCATGTGAATCTCAATGTGCTTGGTCCTCTGCCTCTAAACTGGATCAATTGATACCTGAATGGACCCATGATTATCACAAAATATGACATTCAGAAGTGGATACTGAATACCAGGCTCAGAGAGAAGCCCCTGCAACCAAACAGCCTGTGTAGTTGCATTCACTGCACCTCTATACTCTACCTCGGTTGTAGATAAGACCAGAAAAAAGGCCTTGAACCAAAGCTGAAAACATAACCTGAAGTGGACTTGTGATCTGTACCATCGCCAACCCAATCAGAATCTATGTACCCAATCAGTGAAAGTGAGTAATCTGCAGCATAAAAGATACCAAAATTGGAAGTACCTTTCACATATCTAAGGATTCTCTTTGAAGCTTTCTAGTGAAGCTCATGCGGCTCCTCCATATATCTAGAACAAACTCCTATTGCAAAAGATATATCAGGTCGGGTGTGAGTAAGATACAACAAACTCCCAACCAACTGATGATACAATGTACTATCCACCAAAGGTGTAGTACCAACATCCTCAAATCTGGTGCTCGAAAGAAAAGGAGATGTTTTTGGCTTGCATTATGTCATCTAAAAGTGAACAAGTAGATCTGATGCATACTTATATTGTGCCATCTTGATCCCTAAAATAGACTTAGAAACTTCAAGACGAAGAAAGTAGTGCAATAGTCCAAAATCTGTCATCGAAAATGGATCGTGCAATGTTGATTTTGTCGAATCAATAGCTGAGGTAAGGTTCCTTATCATCAGTAAACATCTACATAAAGTAATATAAAAAAAAGGGAATCATCATGTTGCAGCAAATAAATATTCAGATCAGATTTGCATCGAATGAATCCAATGGAAAGCAGGAAAGAATCCATCTTTGTATACCAGGCTCTAGGAGCCTATTTTAGGCCATACAAAGATTTCTTTAATCTGCAAATGAGGGAAGAGTTATGAATGTATCCCTGTGGCTGCTCTATATATATCTCCTCCTTGAGATCTCCATGAATAAATGCACTCTTCACATCCATGTGATGAAGTTTCCATAAGGCATTCAAATACTTCCGATTTTAATTTAAAAAAAAATACCCAATTAAAGCGAGAGAAATCATCTATGAAGGTGACTACATATAGAGCCTTACTAATTGAAGGCTGCGGGAATGGACCCACGATGTCACTGTGACTCAGCCTAATAGGTGAAGAAGCTCTCTGTGCCTTCCCTTTGTTAAACTTTTGCTTCGCATGCTTGCCGAGAATGCATCCTTGTCATAGACTGCTTGTGAATTTAATAACGGGCAATCCTTCTACCATGTTTTCCTTGCTGATTTGATGCAAGTACTTATAGTTTAGATGGCCAAATATTTCATACCATAACCTGCTGATATCATTATATTGTGATAGAAATACAATTATAACATATTTAGGAACAAAGTGGGAGAATAAATACAAACGAGAACCATGATCTGCAAATCGATGTGCAAGGTGTGAGCCCATGGAAATGTCGATAATCACTGCAGAGTTCGGAGTGAAATCCACCTTCCTTCCAAAGCCAGAATGACTGATCTGATATGTTGAGATATGATTTGCAGACAACGAGGGAACATTAAGCACATTTGTGAAGCAGCCCCCTTCAAGGTCTACAATTCCTTCTCCACACACCTTTGCGGGTGTGGTATCTCCCAAGTAAATTGGGGATGTAGTGCTTTCGTCGATGGAGGAAAATTCATCTTTTGATGCAACCATATGGTTCGATGCACCTGAATCAAGGATCCAAGATAATGGAGTGGATGTGACAGCCATTAAAGCATGACCATATCTTGCTCTCCCTCTCCCATCTCCTGTTCTGTTATTGTCCTTCTTCTTTGCATTCTCAGGCATGGTGAGATTGTGCTACTGCAATTACTTAGCCATCTCATCGATTGTTTTCCTCATGCCATTTTCTTCGGGATTAAAACCTTTGGAGCAGTAGGTACAAAGTGTTCTTTCATTCTTCTTCTTACCCTTAGGCAAAGAAGAGCTCTCTGAATATTGTACGGGTCTCTCCTTCTTCGATTCATTAAATTTACCCTTCCCTTTTTGCTTGTCTCTTCCACTACTCTTTGGAGCATCAGTAGCCGCAAGTGCTTGGTTCTTTGAACACTTGATGGCACCCATTTGGACTAACTTAGCTTGCTCTTGAGTCAACATTTAAATGAATTCATTCAATGGAGGCATTTTCCATTTTCCCTGAGTCAATTTAGATGCTTGAAAGGATGATACAAATACGAAATATTCAGGGCCTAATTTTGAGAGAATCGAAAGGATGAGTTGATCTTCCTCTTTCTTGAATCCACATGCGTCAAGTTCAACAAGGAGGGATTTAAACTTGGTGAAGTATTCTTTGAGGTTTCTTAAATTAGTTGGACTAAGGTATATGAGTTCATTCTCCAGTTGATGCACTCTCATTTCATCCTGCTTGTTGAATAGTCCTTCTAATGTGGTCGAGACTGCATCGGGAGTAGTGGCTCCGCTGGCATGAAAGAGGAGTTCTCTGGAAATTGATAGGCATATCAGCCCAATTGCTTCATATAATTTATTGAAATACTTGATCTTCTCTATTGCAGAAGTCAGTAAAGTCTTTGTTCCCATTGTTACACTGTAAAGCCCTTTGCTTTGGAGGAGCAGAGAAATATCTGTCTTCCATTCGAAGTAATTGAAAGGATTTAGAACGAGTTTTGTGGGCTAAGAGAGATGATCCATTGCTGCTTTCTATGCCTCCTAATAATCTATACCTGCAAATAAAACCATGTACAATCCACTAGATCCGAACTAGCTCTGATACCAAGTAGAATTCCTGTAGAAACTCCGATAGATCTAGAATTCTAGTTAAATTAAACACAAGTAATTTTGCTAATATTCAAGAGAGGAGAGAAATAATTTTGTCCATAAAATAAATGTATTAATTTAATGAACAATAGTAATACATGAGCAACCAAAACTCTAATCCCAAAGGGAGGTTCTTATATAGAAATTGCCGAATCTAGAAAACTAGGAAAAAACTAGTAAAAAACTAGAAAAGGCTAAGAAAAGCTAAAGGGAGGCCAAAAATAGCAACAATTACTCAAGACAACCTATGCCAACTATCATCCATGATGAAAGCATGAGGGGTGCATTTCCCAAGGAAGGCAACTTTAAAACATGCTAAAATGGTCTGGGGGACCAAATCCCTTGATTTAAGGGAGAATGTTCATGTGGGGTGCCAATCCTTAAATAACTCAAGTGGATGAGGTGTGGTTAGGTGTGAACATGCACTTAGATGTCTAAATGGTTTAGGAAAGTGGTTGGACCAATATTTCCATAATATTAAGCCTTTAAAGGCAAAAAACAAGGGAAATTTGGTCCACCAAGCTAGTTTACCAAAAACCAAGTGTGAACATGATTTTTAGTGCATGTGGCTAAGTCAAGGATACTTAGGATAAAAAATAAATGTAGATGTTAGGATTATATTCCAACAAGGATCGCTATAGTGTTAGATATGTCGCAAAGTTCATTGCAAGAAGTATTTTCCATTGTACCACGGTCGTAGTGCTTAGCGCTCAAGAGCCACAAACAGTTGGGGATGTTGGTCATAATGTTCCTAGGATTTATGCAACTATAGACAATAGTGAGGCAGATCATCGGGCATCCATTAATGAGATGAAAGGTAATCTCTATTGTTGAGTTGTTTCTATTTTGATTTATATTGGATATAATTATAGTTATGTTAATGCTGACTTGGTGGATAAGTGCATGGATAAGTGTGGCTTGACAAAATAAGTGCATGCAGAGTCTTGGTTGGTGCAGTTGGATATAGGTACTAAGAGGAGAGTTCATCATTGGGTAATAGCTTGTGAAGTTGTGTTGAATTGTATGCCTAAAATAACACATATTAATGTACTTCCATTGGCATTGTGTAGTATGATTTTGGGTATGGATTGGCTATATATTAACAGGACCAAAATGGATTGTTATGAAAAGGCCATTGAATTCCTCGATGATAATGGGGAAAAGAGAATCTTTCAAGGAAAGAATAATCCTACATTAGTTAGAATGGTTTCATCTATGCAGGCTAAGTATAATTGCACGAAGGGGTGTGTAATGTTTGCAGTTCATATTTCTAGTGAAAACAGTAAGGATGTTGAAGATGAAAAAATCTTCAAGAGGCACCCTGTATTACAATAGTTTCAGGATGTGCTTCCAACAAATATTCAAGAGTTTCCTCTCCACGAGGAAGTGGAATTTTCTATTCAGTTGGTACCAAGAGAAATACCAACATTAAAGGCACCTTATAGGATGAGCACACCAGAGTTAGGAAAGTTTAAGTTTTAGTTGAAGGAAATCCTTGATAAGGGATATATCAGGCCAAGTGTATTGCCCTGTGGTGCACCACTATTGTTAGTAAAGAAAAAGGATGGTACTCTCAGGTTGTGCATTGATTATAGGCAATTGAAGAAGGTGACGATTCAGAAAAAGTACCCATTATCAAGATCGATGACTTGTTTGATAAGTTGAATGGAGAAACAATGCTCTCGAAGATTGATTGGAGATCAGGATATCATCAGGTACACATCAAGTAAGAGGACATCTACAAGAATACTTTTAGGGCCATGTATTGGCATTATGAGTTTATTTTCATTCCTTTTGATTTGAGTAGTTCCCCAACTACTTTTATGGCCGTGTATGGACATGTTTGTGATTACATTCACTGATGATATATTGATATATTTTAAGAATGAGGAAGAGCGTGTCAAACACTTAGCAATAGTATTGAGATTTCTAAGAGAGCATCAGTTGTATGCAAAGCTTAATAAGTGCAACTTCATTCAAATAGAGGTATATTATTTGGGACATGTTGTTTCCAAGGAAGGAATAATAGTGGATCCGGAAAAGATAAGGGCTATCATGGGGTGGAAAGCTCCTAAGATGTGGATGAGGTCAGATAATTTATGCGGTTAGTAGGTTACTATAGGAGGTTCATCAAGAAATTCTCATGCATTTCATATAATATTACATCATTGTAAAGAAAAGGTAATAAATTTGAATGGACAAAGGAATGTGTATCCAGTTTTGAGCAGCTGAAGCAATTATTGACAAATCATTCAGTTCTTAAGATTACATATTTGGATAAAGAGTCTATGGTGTGTACATATGCTTGTAAAAGGGGACTTGGTGGAGTCTTGATGCATGGGGGATAGGTGGTGTGCTATGTGTCCAAGAATTTAAATGAGCATGAGAAGAATTATGTGTCTCATGATCTTGAGTTGGCAACTATTATTCATGCCTTGAATATGTGGAGGCATTATCTTCTTGGCATGAGGTTCGTATTGATGAGCGATCACAGTGGGTTGAGATATATGTTCCACAATCCAATCCTGAATTCCAGGAAAGCTAGGCGGTTGGCCACGATTAGTGAGTTTGACCTTGAGATCGGAAACATTAAGAGTAAAGAGAAGAGGGTTGCAGATGCTCTCAATGGGAGAGTATAGATGAGCCAAATTACACATGTGAGCTCATATGGAACATATTTATAGGATCCGGTCTTACATGTAGGACAACAAGACGACTAGTAGAGGGAGCTTAGGCATATGCTACATCGGGGTAGAGGTGATTAGGATGTGGATTATAATCTCATGGCAGATGGTTTGGTGAGATTCAGGGACATGATCTATGTGTTAGATAACAATGTGGTCAAGAAGCTTACCTTGAGTGAGTTTCATGTCAATCCATACTCAGGTCACCTAGGATATGAAAATATGTTTACAACAGTGAATAAGTTCTATTATGGGTCAAATCTGAAGAAGGAAGTGGCAAAGTTTGTGACTAGATGTTTAGACTATGAGTAGGTGAAAGAAAAGTTAAATCATCTAGGTGAGTTGCTTCATCCTACTCTGGTTCTAGAATGGAAATGGGAGGTCATTTCCATGGATTTCATTACAGGTATTCCAAGGACATCGAGGTAGCATGATTATATCATGGTTGTGTTCAATAGGTTGAGAGAGGTAGCTCACTTCATTCTAGTGAATACTACTTATTCAGTTAGTGAGGAGGCATAGGTATTCATTGTGGAGATCATGAGATTGCATGGTGTTTTGAAGAATATTGTGTCAGAGAAGGATGCTAAGTTCACTTACAATTTTTGGAAGGAGTTGTTTATAGGTTTGGGGAAAAAGTTTTCCTTCAGTAAAACTTATCATCCACAAACAGATTGATAGAAAGAGAGGTCTAAGAAGATTTTGGAGGATATCGTAAGGATGTATGTCTTGCACTATTAGAGAAGATGGGAGGATTACCTTCCATTGGTCGAGTTTTCTGACAACTTATCATGAGTCACTGAGGATGAGTCTATTTAAGGCACTATACGGATAAAGTTATAGTACTCTGATCATTTGGAGTGATCCAATGAATAGGGTACTTATTGGGCTAGATATGTTGGAAGAAATGGAATATCAAATGCATGTTATAAATAAGAATCTAAAGGCAACACAAGATTGGTAGAAGAGTTATGTAAACCAGCACAGGGTATTTAAGGTGTTTCAGGTTGGGGAACATGTGTATTTTCACATCAAGCCCAAGAAGAGCTCCTTGAGGATTGGATCATGTGCCAAGTTGGCACCACGATGTTGCGGGAATTTCGAGATCCTTGAGGGGATAGGACCAATGGCCTACAAACTTGCATTGCCTCCGAAAGTGAAAGTCCATGATGTTTTCCATGTTTCATTGCTTAAAATATATGTGAAATGTGTTGATCATGTTACTGATTGGTGTGTATTGTAGGTGGAACGAGAAGGAGAATTTCAGTTGGAATCTCATTGCATATTGTATTGAAAACAAGTCATGCTCTCAAATAGGACAATTGGGCAAGTTAAAGTGTAGTGGAAGCACTTTGCGCCTGATGAAGCTACATGGGAGATGGATGATGAGATGTGGGCTATCTATCATTCATTATTTTTTGGTGGAGGAAAAAGAGTTTTTGTTATTTGTACATATTTATGTATCGTTGTTATTGTAAATACCGCAATGAGATGTGTTATAAAGCTTAAATAAGCGTTATAGTTGTCGAGTTGTCATTTTTTTCATGACGGTTTTAATTTTGAGTTGGTTGTTCATTGTAAACACTGCAATGAGCTCGGTTATAAAACTCCATGGGAAATATGCTTTTTTTTTCAGCTGCTTAAAATTTCATGTAATAAAGTTAATAAAGGAAAAATAAGACCAAGGTCATTAGGCACTTATTCCAAGCTGAATTTTGGGAAAAACATCCTAGTGGGAATTACTTGTTGTGTATTATGGTTAAGGGGAAATTGGAAAAGGCAATGGAAAAGGATTTTAAAATGAAAAAAGGAATTATTGATATTTTTTTTATGAAAATAAAGGAAAATATGAGAAAAGGGAGGTGAAAGGGCACTGGTTTCATGTGAGGAGGAAATTGAAGGAAAAATTAAGGAAAATGAAGAAATTAGAGGCATCAATAATAAAATGACATCATAGCATCAATTTGGCGCATTTTCCTAGTATAATGTTCAAATTAGTCTTAGAGAGGAGAAGAGAACAAAGAGGAGAAGGAAAGCAAGCAAGAAAAGGAAGGATAACAAAAGAAAAGGAAAATAAGGATCAGACAAGAAAAGGTTGGATCAAGCACCTTCAATGGGAATAAGTTTAGGTAACATGTTGCATGTATGATTTCCTAGCTTATTTTGGCATGCATGGTATGTGCATGTGTGTATTTGGTTCATTATTTTGTCATTGGCCTTGGTTTTGTTGCCTTTCAAGAGTGATTTTAGCCTTTCCTTTCCATTGTCAATTAGCCATGATATGATGGGATTCATTCTTGGTTGAGATTTTGATTGTCAGAAGGTTTTGGATCTTGGTTAGGTGTTCTAAGGAAAATATCAATGGTTGGGGGCAGTGATGGTTTTCTCCAGGATTCCCTCAACAGGTGGGTGGAGATAGGATAATTCCTTAAGGGATGGTGAAGGAATTATGAGGCATCCAAGATTGGTTTGGTTTGGTGATATTAGGACTAGTTTAGGTGAGATCACGGTATGGTGAAGGTCGAGGTGGTTTTACCTCTAGATTCCCTTGTTTTTTATTGATTGGTTTATCCCATGATATCCCATATTCATGCTTGGAATATGGCATGGGGTGATTGGCTAAAAGAAAGATTTGGCTTATCCAATCTATGATCAGGTGATACATGGAAGTCCTTGACTTGGTTATATGGTTACTAAGAGCTAAGTTTCTTCTTTTTTTATGAGTAATTATAGTTTTTATTATGTGGCTTTAATGTCTGTTCTATCATTGTTATCTACCTAGTTATATGCTCGTAATAAGCATGGTTATATGATAGATTTAGGTATGGATGTTATCACATTTTAATTAATGAATGGCTAGTTAATGAATGCATGAACTAAATGGCATTATGTTGACTATTGTGAGAAGGAAATGGTCCTTCTTGTTAAACCTTAGATAAATTTCAAATCCCTATGTTCAGATATACATTCATGACCTGTAGATTGCATTTTTACCATGTGTTTGAAAGAAGTATGCCCTAGTTGGGAGGAATCAGGTCAAGTCCTTATTCAAGTTTTTGGTTTAGAATATTTATTTCTATGTTATTTAGCATTTATGGAAGTTCCATTGAGTTCTAGGTAGAGGCCTGAGTCCTAGCCCTGAGAAAGTGGCTCAAAATTCGGGGTTGTTAACACATAACTAATAGGATAATTCCATAGTTACTAGGAAGTAGGCCTATGGGAGAAACTAGAGGCTTAAAGTCACTTGGATGCCTTTTCAAGGGAGTGATTGAAGCTCTAGGTAAGCGAAAAGGAGAATTGGCTCAGTGGTTGGACACCTCGAGGGGTTTGGTAGCTCCTAAAGGTCTTGTACCACTCGAGGGAAATCAATAAGGTATTAAGTTGTTGAATCTATTTCCTTCAAGTCATATAAGAGCTTTATTCTTATCATACTGACCCTAAAATCATGTTTACCCTATTAAAACCAGTGAAAGTGGGTAAATGTGGGATGAGGCAGTTACATGGCGAGTCTTCTTTGCAACCTTCGTGGCCAAACTTTCTTCCAATTCTTCGACAAGTTTGACAGGTAACTATTTCTTCCACTCAATAGGTGTACTTATCTCTTGATTACTTTCTAATTCATGAAACTCGTATAGATCAAATATATTGAATATCAGAGAGATATCCAAGTCTCTTAGCAGCTCCATCTTGTAGGAATTTTTAGAAAATGTTTGAAGAATTATGCATGGACCTATCTTCTTATATTTTAACTTCTTGTAGGAACACCTGGGAAACCACTCTTCTATGTATGCATCATTCCCATCTCTCTATCAAAAAAAAATTCTCTTCTTTTGAAATCAACTTTCTCCTTATACTTGTCTTTACTTTACTGAATTTTTTTCTTCACCTGATCATGTATTAGCTGCATGTTTTTTGCAAAACCACTTGCATCAACACTCTTCCTTTCCCCAAATATGGAAACTATATTAGGTCCACAATACCCTTCGATTACCTCTCATAAAAAATTTGAAATGGAATCTTACTAGTGGATTTATTCACCAAGTCGTGGTATGCAAAATCTACCTACACCAATAACATATCCTAGTGTTTGGGATTTTCACCACTCAAACTTCTTAGCAAATTTTTGAGACTCCTCTTCGCTACTGCAGTCTGTCCATTTGTATATGGATGATAGGCTGAGTTGTATAACAATTTAGATCCCATCTTCATCCACAACATCCTCCAAAAGTGACCCAGAAATCTCGTCTCTATGTTTAAAGTAATTGTTCTTGGCAACCAATGAAGTCTCACTAATTCTTTGAATAATAAAATAGCCAGTTCAGTTGCATCACTTTTCCTCTTTCATGTTATGAAACGTGCCATTTTCGAAAACCTATATACAACAACCATCACTAAATCATGTTTCCTATGTGTCCTTGGCAGTCCCAAGACAAAATCCATTATCCAATCTTCCCAAGTCCTTTCTGGTACAGACAATGGAGTATAGAACCTTGTATTTTGACTTCTACCTTTGGCTAGTTGGAAAACTCTACAACATTCAATAAAATTTTTTACATCCTCATTGATTCTAGGAAAAATATGCCTCTCCTTTCCAAACATTACAGTCTTATCGATTCCAAAATGTCCACCTAGGCTTCTACTATGTAGCTCCTTAATAATATTCAACCTCATTGAGCCCTGAGGAATGCATAGTTGCTAATTTGTAAATAAAAAACATTCTTGGATATGGTAATCCAACAATATAGTTATGTTAACACTCGAAGGTCATTTACCTTCTGTATACAATTACTTCATGCTTTCCAAACCTATCACTTTTACCGACAAAGTGTTGAGTAACAAAATTCTCCTACTCAAGGCATCTGAAACTTTGTTTGACTTTCCATACCTATGCTTCAAATCAGATGTATAACTTTGGAAGATTTCAACCCATTTAGAATGCCTTTTATTGAACTTACTGTTACACTGAAATTTGTCACCATGACTATCTGCAGTTAATATGGCTCCATCAATAGTCATATTATCCTCCTTGTCAAGCCTAATACCTCTGCTCTTCATGTCAAGCTTCAAAAAAGAGAGAAAGTCACTAAAAACATGTTTATCTCTGGGTACGCAGGTTCTCTCTACCTTGCCTGCGTGTACGCATCCCAAACTCATTGTACCTGCGTACTTGTACGCTCTGTAAGCCAAAGGATGGGTGTGTACCCCTGTAAATGTCAAAAGGCCGCGAGTTCATCTTAAAAAAGTTACTGTGGTCACTTCTAGAGCTTCAGAAGAGTGTTTGACGTGTAATGAGCACTCCAGATGGTTCATGCATCCCTATGATAGAGGAACTTATCCCATCAAGAGAGGAGCTACCCCATCCAAAATAGGGAGTATCCCATTGATGTTGGACCTGAATAACTTCCTCTAGAAACACTATAAATACATGCATTGGGCCAAAGGAGGGGAGGTTGAAAGCTGAACATTCCAAAGGGTAGATGCTGCTGGAATTAGGACTTCCTTGTAGAAGCTTGTGAGGAGAGATTACCATCCTTTCTTGTTTCATTTGGAAGTGGGTGAGCTTATCAAAGTAAAGGAAAACTCTTGCTGGACCCTGGGAGGAACTTGCACAACACCAAGGCTCAGGTTGTAATGGTTTCTTTTGTTTCCTATTAATACAAATAAGTCCATTCTTCTCAACAATTTGTTATTAATGAGTTGTTTCATATACTGCTTGGTCTATATGTTGAATATGTTTTATTTTATGGGATATTCAGGTGCTATGTAATCGTTTGATTGTTAGTGAATGCAGGTTTCGAAGTGAAGGAGGAGCTCATCTGGATCAACGAGGCTAGACTACTACAACAGC
>APFE030699436.1:0-20240 GCA_000404065.3 Pinus taeda | reverse complement strand
CCATTGCAGGCTTCTCTCCATCCACCAATCTAAGAACCTTTACTATAGGTTCGCTAACTGCACATGCTTCTTCTACTCCATGCCAAAATGTCTCAGGGTACACCATTTTTGCAATGGCTTTCCCATCAGGTCTCCTGTTGTATCTAGAATTACGCCAATCATCAGACACAAACATTTGCTTCAACTCGAACTGACATCGAAGCAAAAACTGAAGAGTAATAAAGGTTGTGGCAAAACGTGTGATGGCAGGACGCCGCAACTCCTTGTTTTTAGTGTACCTCCTCATAAGGCTAAGAACAAAAGCATGGTTATAAATAAACTTGGGGATGCTCCTAGCCATATCAATTGCCTCCTTGATGAAGGAGAGTTTCCCCATATCCTCAAGCAACAAATCGAGACAATGCGTTGCACATGGAGTCCAGAACAATGTGGGATGCCTCTCCATAAGCATTCTGCTGGCAGACACATAACTAGCTGCATTGTCTGTTATGACTTGCACCACATTCTGCACACCAATCTCCCGAATGAACCCATCTAACAACTCACATATCGTTGCTGCATCTTTGATATGTTTTGATGCATCCAACGATTTAATAAACATGGTACCTTTGGGACAATGTACCAAGAAATTTAGAAGGGTCCTACCCTTCCTATCTGTCCAACCATCAGACATCACTGTGCATCCAGTGACTTCCCATGTCTTTTTCAACTCCGCCAATCTAGAGTTGATGTCCTGTTTTTCTGCTTGAAGAATTGGCCCCCGCAACTCCTCATATGTGGCACTTTTGTACCTTGGGCCCACAACAGCAATAGCATCACACATTCGCTGCCAATATGGATTGGTTTTTGTGATGTTGAGAGGTAAGTCGCTCTAAAATGTACACCTCCCCATGACTCTATCTGCTTCTTGCTTCTCCTTCTTTTTAACAAGCGATTTTATGCCAGGTTGTGCTCTAGGTCCTGTTCGTGGAACAAAAAATGATGACCTCGCACTTACACTAGGAGTACCATGTGATGGTGTGCTAGTTGCGGAGCCCCTCCCACTAGGCCCAAATCCAATATCCTCAACACCAAAATCAGGAGAAGATATCCCGAAAGATCTACTTGCACGTTCAACTTTGTTTCTTTTCGCCTCTTCCTTCTTTTTGTCCTTTTCTTCAATTGCCTCAAGAGCTTTTTGTACAAGCTCCGCACTAGAAACTGTACAAAGCCCAACATCATGTCCAGGCAGTTTAGCGAGATGGTATTTCAATCGCGTAACCCCGCCTGTCATCCTAGTCCCACACAATTTGCATGATAGATATGCCCGAGTTGTCCCACCATCAGGGGTCCCATACTCCCAAAATGGGTCCAAGGCTTTCGGCATATTTGTATTTTGTAAATTTGTAGTAGGCTAACTCAAAAGGAAACCTATAGCACCAAAAAAAATTTGGAATTAGTAACTTAATAAATAATAAGTAACTGTAATACTAAATTACAAAATTCAAATAAGTTAATAACAAAGAATGCATAAGTCAATTAATAATTTAATTACATAGACAGGGCTTGAATTTTGATGCCTATAAGAAAGGGTTTGAAACTTTGATCTTTCCATTTTAGCTTATCCCCATCAAAATATAGTATTCCCAGTCTTTTTATAGTTTTATATAGTTTCCTAGTGAGGTCTTTTGTCAAACAGTTTAATGAGGTACTGCTGTAGGTGTAATTTCTTTGAGTTTGGGTTCAAATTCAACAGTTCAGGAATTTTTCAACAAGAATTGGCATTGATGTTCTGCACAAATTTTCTGATTCCAATTTCTTGCATACGTCTCCCCTCCAGCAGATTGACCTTAAAATGTTGAGACATTATTAAATGGACAAATTCAAACCCCCTTCCAGGGGAAATGCTTCCCTAGATTGGGTAGGAAGTTTGCTGGAAGTATAGTTCAACTTGATTATGGAAATTTGGCCTTAGGGATTTTGGCCCAATTATAAGATGATCTAGATTGCCGGAATTTTCAAAAAGTGAGTGGATAAGAGTAGAACTTTGTCTTGCTGGAAACAAATAGATTCAGCTGAAAAGCTGAGTTTGTCCTCTTTTTAATTCACTCCAAATGCTTATACTTGTATGATAACTCCTCTATGTGTACCATCAGCGAGAAAGAAAGGGAGAATTCATCATGGGCTACTGATAAATTTATAATTCACGAGAACAACTATTGTGTTTTCTTGTGCTTTATGCTCCCTTCTTTTTCAGTCGTTAGTATGCACAACAATTAAGGTTACATGTGGGCAGCCACATGCAGTTCATTACAACACTCTACAGGTAGTTATATGTTGATGATAACTCACAGATTTATGCACATGCCACGAAAGTATTCCACGTAGCAAGGGAATATCCAAACACAACAAGAGCTTTAACTCACAGTTTTGTTAAAGTTTGAATGGGGACAAAACTGCCACATGGGACAGTGCTTGTCTCCCACTAACAACGAATCACAAGAAGATATACAGAGCATCAACGTTGGCAAATTTTTCAGTGTATACACAGGCCTGATTTGGAGGATACGCAAAGGATGGTTTACTTATTGTGGAAATAAAAGGAAGTGGGCTCCATAACACCATGACAGAGTGCATTTTTCAGTAATAAATAGTCATACTACAGACTTCAGTGAAGAATAGAACCTGGTTTAAAATTTAAATGATGTCGTGGTTGGGAAAAATCGTGGCCCGTGGGAGCTGTGCACACTGCAGAATCCAGATAATTGCTGGAG
Source organism: Pinus taeda (assembly GCA_000404065.3). NCBI lineage: Eukaryota > Viridiplantae > Streptophyta > Pinopsida > Pinales > Pinaceae > Pinus > Pinus taeda. The sequence goes on along the minus strand of APFE030699436.1, from coordinate 17,487 downwards.
AGTCCGAGAAGTTGGAGTTGGGCACCGGCAGAGTCGTGGGCATCCGCAGGTGTAGCCTGTAGGTAAACGGAAACCCTCGGCAGCGAGTCGGCGATAAAAAACTGAAATGAAAAACTAAAAACCAACAAAATCGTTTATATAGCACAACCTCCCGCGATATATTCCTTCGTGGCGCGATATTTACCGATTTATCGCCGATTTCTCGGATTTATCACGCGATTTTATAAACCCTAAAATATCGCGATTTTTGGCAGCCGATATATCGGATCGCCTGAAATATCGCGATATTTACGAATATCGCCGATATTTCGGCGATACTATCATCACTGGTTTTTTTTATCATTTCTTTTCTTTTTCCTTTTTCTACTTTTGTACTTATACCCTCTTTTCATTTTTATTTTCATTTTTCTATCCTTTTTGAAAATCATTTGTAGTAAGCAATATTATTTACAATCTGAAATACTGAAAGCAATTATTCAATCATCATTTGATCCTATGTTGAAGTTTCTAAGTTTACTTAGTTAGAAACCCTCCATGCATTTTATCTGATTTATTCCTACTTACTCGTTATTTTACTTAACAAGTTATTTACAATGTAAATAGTGAAAATAAACACTAGTGCATGCTCAACATATTACAAATCAGCAACTAAAGGAAACGAAAACAATCACGCCATATGACACCATTATTTTTGGACTAATGTCCCTGGAAAAACTCAATGTGGGAAAATCGGTGCAGTTATCTGAAAGTTTTCTTATTAAGCAATATCAGAGTACAATTTGGGTGTTGAAACTAGCCTACCCAACAGAGAATTTCCTTGGCAGTAATACCTCTCAATTTCTAACAAATCCCCTGGTTGAAACCCCGAATAAACCTTCCGGCAGCTACTTAGCACAAATCTGCCCCCAAAACCCCAGCATCAGCCTCTCTCTGGACTGCGTCAGCCCCTCTCTGCCCAACATTGGCCCTACGTCACCCCGGATGGGTCTGCGTCAGCCTTAGGAGGCCCTGCGTTAGCCCTATTTCCCTTTGCATCAGCAACGTTGGCCTCTCTGAGGCTCTACGCAGCTCCCCGCTGCCTTTGCGTGGCCTTGCGTGAGCCCTGGCTGGCTCTGCATCACTCTCCCTGGCTATTGCGCTGCTCTCTCGACACTATCTCTGCCTCTCTGTCTCTCTGTACTCAATGCCCCTCAGCTGCAACTCCCGATCACTAATTCTATCTCTCTTAGCAAACCCCGCTCTAGAGAATAGAATGACTGATCACTCCAATGTACTCTCCAAGTGACCCTCAAGCCTCCTCTTATACTTTCCTTGTTGACATATCAACGACCGAAATTAAGTCCCTAATCAATGACTAAGATTAGATCTGGCTTGATCCATGTCTTTTGAACCATTCTAACACAGTTTCATATTAATACACATTAATATTTTATTTTCCCTAAGTTTAGACTTAGGCACTCCATTCAAAATATTAATTATTTTAATATCTCCTAAACTGTTTAGAATATGCCCAAACCCTTTCTGGGTATTGGAGATCTCATGTGCTCCAACCTCTCCACCAAATTTCGTGGCTAGAGCACATCCGATGCTACCCCAAATCAATACTCCCTCTTAGCGAGGACTATGCTCTAGTAATACTCCTCACTGAATATTACTCTGGTCATCCGGCATCGGTACCTGTGTTGATGCTAGGCCTTCCTACCTAACATCCTCTGCACTGCTGCATCCTGTACTGCTGCCCATGGTTCTGCCACTGCCACTGCTACATCTGTACAATAGCTCCCTCTGCATCCGTGTTGTTGCTGGTCCTTTCTCCCAGCACTGCATCCGCATTGCACCTCTTTTCATCATGTTGCATCGTGCTGCCCACTGCTGCACTGCAACTCAGTTACTGAGAAGTAAGTAATTGATCTCCCGATTTGACCTCCCTGTTGGGCTAGAGACACCCAATGATGCTGAAGCTCCCTCTGTTGTTGACAAGTGCTCCCTCTCTAACCGCTACGTTGCTGCAACAACTCCCTAGATCTCGCACCGTTGGACATCTCTTTGTGCCATCCTGCACTAGTGCAACACTCCTGTGCCTCTCGCACTGCTGCAGCCTGTTAGTCTCACACTGTCTCAGGACTCCTACACTGTAGCTCTCTCTGCCGCTTCATCCGCATCCATCTCTACCCACATTAACCAGTCCTGCTACTCCTCTTCGGGGCTCCTATAGCAAGGTCTAATCCAAGAGGCTGGGTACCTCGAGGATCCTGCCCCTCATCGCCTATAGTCCACCTGACTACAGCTCGATGTATCCCCACTTCCGCTCAAGTTGAGCATGAGGTTGAGGGCACACTAGATTGTAGGGAGCACGTAGATACACCCAGTGCGACGCATGAGTCATCCTCGTTGGAGGCTCCCTTGACCACTCCAGTTGATATCTTAGTGGAGAGAGTAGAGCATACATCAACAGTGCCATCTGTTAATGAGGTGACCAGGGGCGTGTCCAGGTTTTTGGACGATAGCAGCACACAGTAGATGGGGGAGGTGCCAGGAGACGTATGCCCCCTTGATGGGGCACTAGGGGATACAGAGGTATTAGCTGATGGTCGTCCACAACAATTCTGTCAGTTTCAGGCTGACCTTCTAACATTAAAAAGGAAGTCACGTTAGTGTGAGAGGCTATTCTACAACAAAACGAGGAGCTGGAGGGCATCAGAGCGGTTTGTGTCAAGTCCACTACCAAATCGACTCACATCAGGGAGCCGTTGGATTCCCTACTAGTGCAGCTAGAGTGCACGTTGGAGCGTCAGAGTAGCCCTCTTCAAGCATACATAGATAGGGATGGCAACACTGTTAGGTTACCTTTGCCCATTGGAGAGAGAGAGACAAAGCTACCAAGTCAGATTTCATGTGTTGACCAGGATAGCGAGATGAGACGGCCTGAGTTGCATAGGGTGCAACATTTGCATGCTGGGGCTGTTCTATGTGCAGGAGTTCGTGTATTCGATCCCTCCCTTGGGGTTGGATGGCGAGAGATTCTGAGTTACTACCCAGTGGAGTGGGCTATGGAGATGGTAATGAACTCGGGTCTAGCTCAATAGGGGCTTCCACGCATTGGGGATGTTGGAAGCTTAAACTAGCATTGGGATCTGGTAGGGACCACCTATCATCTCACAGGAATACTGGTTGACTACGACCTGGATGGTATGGTTGACCTAGCAGCTGAGCACGGGCATTCGCTAGGGGAGTTTTGGTCGGCACCAGTGACCAATAGCTTATGGGCAGACTCCCTGAGTTGTCTTCGTATGACGGTTGTGCATGGGATCACCAGATGATCATCATACTCTGGCAGAAGTTTGTCGGAGGAGGTGGCATTGGTAGGCCACCAAAAAATGCCTTGTATGGAGCTAGGGATTCTTCACATTTGTGTGGGGCACAGAGGACATGGAGGAGCAGAGCAGTGGTGGCATCACTACTGGTACCTAGGGAGATTCACTTCATGGGTCTCTTGGGGAGGATTTGGAGGGGAGATCCATTCATCAAAAAGTATGGTGATGCGACGATGGAGGTGATGATACCGGTCAGGTGTGGGCCAACGCATATAGACACAACTTTAGGCCATCACATCCAGGGATGGATAGGAGCATCTAGCGTGGAGCAGTGGTTCGCAGATGGGCATGGAGATGCATGGGGGGTATGTCGTAGTATGGACTATGTTGAGGAGTAGGAGTACCTCACATCTCATTGAGTACATGCAGGGAGTGACAGGTGTAGTGACACATGCGGGACACAAAACGATATAGGATGGGATAGTCGTAGCTAGGGGTATCCAGTGGTGTACCAAGACAGGTTGCGGTGTACAGGGGCATGTCGAGGATTGCGGTGAGACTTGGTGGTATGCAGTGATGCATGATGCGGCGTAGCAGGCTCTTAGAGCATTGCCTCCAAGGAGACTTATGGGCAGGGGCATTAGGTGTACCATTGGATGCAACTCACCTAAGATGAATGAACACATTGTTGAGCATCTAGGGACACCATGTTTAGTGTAGAAAGGACTTCGAGGGGGTTATCAGCAGATCCAAGGCGGAGAGAGGGTTGTCCACAAGATTACTCTTGAGCATTCTGGTAGACTCTTGATCATACCCTTTCGGACATACCCACCATCATCCTCCAGTGTTGCTTACAGTGGCAAAGTGTTTGGTTGTTTCCCCTTGACACTCTCCATTTAGGCAGCAGGGCATGGGAGGCTCACCCTAGGCAGTTGGATGAGACCTCGCATGTCATGGGCTAGGAGGAGACTCTCAAGTTGAGACAATTGGTAGGTGCACGAGTTGACGGATATAGGCTTAGGGATGGCGTGGTTGATTGTCGAGGTAGCATATGTTCCACCCCTAGGCTCACACTTGGGGAGGTGACCGAGGGAGTGTTGTATGATGCTTTTTTAGTTGGACCACTCGAGGCATTAGGTGAGCATGAAGTGCGGGGGTGTTGAAGAAAGAGTAACTAGGTTCGGTCTTCATAATGACATGATCTTTGTAAATTATGAAATAAAAGAGAATAAATTATTTTTGTATGCCTTGCTACATGGGTTTCATGAGCAAGAAGTGTCATTAGGTCAAAGACTTCTTCTTGATATCTTTAGGATTTATTAATATGTCAAAGAGTCATGTCATGTATAAAGAAGCTCTTCATGAACATATGTGTAATGTACTCTAGTCTACAAAATGTGTAGAAGCCTTCCAAAGACTAAGCACAATCCTCTAGCTACAAGCACAAAGAATTCTGCAAGAAAAACGATAAAGAGATCATCATGTCGGCCTAAAAAATTGAATTAAATGAATAAAGGAATGTCATGTCGGCTTATATGAAAGACATGTCGGTTCACTTGTAAAAGTCGGCTCAAAATAGGAGGCACAAACCACTATAAATACCCCGTCAAAGTATCCGCAAATCACAAGAACAGAACTCGCATTTTCTCTCTGAAAGTTCATATGGATATAGGAGCAGATCCGTATTACAGGAAGGCAATTGTTTAAGGGTTTGACTACACCTCGGATGGGTATAAGGTGCAGGCAGACTAGATCTTGGATGGGTAGAAGGAGCAGAAAGGTCAGATCTCGGATGGGTATAGTAGAGGAGCAGAACTCGGATTGTTCTCTGAGATTTTGGATGGGTTAAAGGAGGACGCAGTCTTGGTATGAATTATGTGCTAGAAACAGGCTCGGCATAATGGGAAGAAGCTGGAACCATTACAGTCTCAGCATAAATAGGATGGTAAGGATCTCAGTGCAAGGAGAAACATTATCAGTCTCGGTGGACATATCTCCTAGTAGTCTATGTATATATATATGATGGAGAAGGGCTCGGAATCCTCGCTATCTATGTGCAGTCACGGTCTCACTGTCTCGGCATGGAGGATCACAATGATCCCACTATTGCATTCACAGTCTCGACATACTTGCCATGAAGTGCACTCTCAACATGCTCACCGTCAACATAATGATGATCTGATCAAGAGTACATTGATGATCCATGTACAGATGGCGATATGGTGCAACAGTCATTATGATGATTGTCATAATGAAGACATAGAATCAAGGTTACAGTGAAGATCTCAATGAAGACAAGAGGCCTCGTTGACATGATGAAGTAGTAATGAAGATCTCAGTGATGCAGTAGTGATGGCCTCAATGGTGCAACAGTGATAGAAAAGAGAATTGGTGTCTTGGTCTTGGAGTGGCAGAATGGGTCAAGGGTCATGGTCTTGGTATTTGTCAATTGGAATCTCTATAAGAAGAATTTTGTGCGGGATTTCCTCTCCAAGAGGGAGAGGTTTTGGCCTGGGCAGAATGCCAAACATCTTGTGTTCTTGTCTCTTTGTTTTTGGTGGCAGTTTGATGAAGTAAACACACACTAATAATGTCAAGAAGATCAAGCTAAGATAAAATTGTAAAAACACTTCACAAATTATTATCATGTTAAGAAGAATCTCTTTAATTATGTTTTCCCTAGGTTTTTCAACATGGTATCAGAGGGAGGTTCAAAAGTCAAAGGAAGGGCAAAAAAAGAGACATGCAAGGATCAAGTTTCAAGCAAAGCATCAAAGCAAGCTCAAGGATGTCAAGATCTACATTAAAGAATCATCTTGATCAAACCCTAGATCAAAGAAGCAGTTTACAGTTTGCAACAATAGTCTACAACAACAAGGGTTTTGGATGACAACAGTCAAAAGATAAAGCATTCAGATCTCAAGGTGTACATGACAACAGTTTTGGTGCCTCCCACAGTGTCGTCTACAACATCCCAATGATAGTCACTATCTCAGATTGTATCCTTCTCTATAAAGAACACAGTCTTAAAATCTTAGATTCTCAGAACTTGATTCGAAGGCATTTATAGGAGTTTATATGGACAGTACTCAAAATAGAAGTTGTACTAACTGATGAATCTCTATACATCATGGCAAGCAACTTCAATTCGATGTTTCATACTTCAAGGCTCCTTATGTAGCCCAATTATATCAGCAATTTGTTGAATATATAAATCAAGATAGCTCGAAGGCAAAGAAGGCAATCCTCCTATCAAGTATCTCAGTCAGAGGAAGCATCAATACATCTGCTCCAACAACTGCCAACATGATCAAGGTGAAGATGTCATCTTCACATCTCAAGTAAGTATTTTCATTAATCAATTTTTTGCTAAAATGACTTCATGACTGCAAGGAGATCTATAGATAGATGGGTCATCAAAGGTCCTTGAATAGAATAAGAAGGATTGACAGAATCCTTATGGAAAAGAGAAGTCAGTGAATAGGTCTCCTTTGAATTCATGAGAGGGAACTCTTAAAATGTCTTCTCATCTCTATGTAGCATGAAAGGAGACAGAAAAGAAAAATATGAAATGCTAGAAGATGTACTCTCTGAAATGCAGTAAAGAAGGTCATCTTCATGAGATCTCAGTTGGGAGATCTAAGAAAGATAATAAGAAGACAATCGTCTATTTTCTTAACAAGTAAGATGACAAGTGTCCTTGGGACAAGGAAGTTTCCTCATTTAAGAACTTGTGGTATCTATGCAAAATGGAAAAAGGACAAGTTATGGACAAAAGTGTTGAAGGCTAAATTTTGGTCCTCAAACAAGAATAATATAGCTAAGATTCAGTGCTATGGGAAGATTATGGAAAGAAGTTCATATCGCTAAAAGGATGGAGGGAGCTGAAGAAAAGGGGCCAAGGAAAGAGGGAGTAATAGACCTCTACTATGAGTGGATGGCGTCTCTCACAAAAGGTCTATCATAAGTCCTTGCAAATATGAATATGATGCATCATAGCATCGTGAAGGCATTAGAAACAAGAGCTCGAATCACCACCGTAGAAATTATGGAAGACAAAATCCATGGTAGTCAAACATGAAGAATATAGCTCTTGGGAACCTCATTGGACATTAAAGAAAAGGAAGAAGTCATCCAAGACAAAGGAACCATTTGCCAGTTAGGGATATGCAAGATCCTGAAGATTCTTTGATGGAAACTTCACTGATCTCGAGAGGTAGGAAGTATTTCATTAGGAAATCCAACTTATGGAATTCATGAGATGATGACATAAGAAATGAAACAGATCAAGGGATTGAAGGTCTTTTCAATTAATGAAGCTATTGGAAGAAGCCTAGATGACCTAAAGGTAACATGAGGTATGTATGCTTGTATTTGTATTTAATATTGTAATGTCATGTCATATGGTTGCAGGTAACATGGATCAAGCATGATCAATAGAAAAAGGATCTCCTCCTCTGAAAGAATGCAGGAAGGCATAAGTCACACTAGATGAAATCAACATAATATGTCCTCATATGAAGTATGAGGTGGTTGACTACAATTAAAGAAACTTTGATTGAAGGATCCTAGGGATGGAAGGTGAGAGGATGGAAGAGATCGTGAAATATGCAACCATGATGAAGGCAATCAACATCCAAAGGATCAAGAAGATTTGATTAGGAAATCTCCCAGAAAGATATGGAGACTCTAATGGAAGTCTGAAAAGATGAACCCATGACAACCGATATCTTTGGGAGATGTGTCAACATGTACGTAGGGTGTTGATACCTACAAGAAGATGTCACTGGAAAATGCCATCACCAAAAGGTAATATGTGATTTTTTTTGGGTTTCTGACCTCATGGAGAAAGCGTGGGTATGTGTGCAGGGCCAAGGTAAGGAGAGTTGTGACGGATGTTACAACTATGTACCTTGTGATCTAGAGCAATCACCGTTGAAGGAAAAGTGAAGATAGATGGCCCTATGAAGGAAGCCCCAACTGTAAAGCAAAGGAGGATACTTTCCGGGAAAGAAGAAATGACATGATGAAGGAAATTTATGGATGGTTGAACCCTACATATGAAGAAATTGATGACATTAAGATCTTGGATCATCAGTGAACTAGAAAACCCTGTAAAGTACTGATAATAGAGTCCCTGTTTAAGAGGGAGCTCTGGAAGGTTCCTATGCGTAAAGGATCTCGAGGAAGTTTCTGAGTGAAGAGAAATTTGGAACTCATCCCTGGTTAAGAGGGAAAGTTAGACACGACATTCTTGTCTTTAGTTTGGAAGAAAGAATGGAGGATTGAGTAATCATCTAGCCTCTGACATTCTTTGAGGATGTGGTAGGGCATCTAAGACAAGGGTGGGCAAGAGGACCGATATTCTTGAGGGATGGGAACCCAAGATGAGAATAGTCCTAGTAGGGCATACTCGAAGAACACCCAGTGGGTATGACCCTAAGAGAAACAATGATGATGTGTGTCTATCAGCCATTAGTCTCGCCAACATTGTGTCTCTGATCTAAGTGAAAGATAGAGTTGTTAGTCAAGGCCTTGCTAAATGAAAACAATGTTGGTTGAAATGATGCTATAATAGATGGATTCCAAATCTAATCTTCTTATGAGAAATTCTTCAAATTGAGAATGACCAAGTACCATTATGAACACCTCCCTAGTTAAGAGGGAGTGTTGAAGAAAGAGTAACTAGGTTTGGTCTTCATAATGACATGATCTTTGTAAATGATGAAATAAAAGAGAATAAATTATTTTTGTATGCCTTGCTACACGGGTTTCATGAGCAAGAAGTGTTATTAAGTCAAAGACTTCTTCTTGATGTCTTTAGGATTTATTAATATGTCAAAGATTCATGTCATGTATAAAGAAGCTCTTCATGAGCATATGTGTAATGTACTCTAGTCTACAAAATGTGTAGAAGCCCTCCAAAGACCAAGCACAATCCTCTAGCTACAAGCACAAAGAAGTCTGCAGGAAAAACAATAAATAGATCATCATGTCGGCCTCAAAAATTGAATTAAATGAATAAAGGAATGTCATGTTAGCGTATATAAAAGACATGTCAATTCACTTGTAAAAGTCGGCTCAAAATAGGAGGCACAAACCACTATAAATACCCCGTCAAGGTATCCGCAAATCACAAGAATAGAACTCGCTTTTTCTCTCTGAAATTTCGTATGGATATAGGAGCAGATCCGCATTACAGGAACGCAATTGTTTAAGGGTTTGATTGCACCTCGAATGGGTATAAGGTGGAGGTAGACTAGATCTCGAATGGGTAGAAGGAGCAGAAGGGTCGAATCTCGGATGGGTATAGTAGAGGAGCAGAACTCAAATTGTTCTCTGAGATTTTGGATGGGTTAAAGGAGGACGCAGTCTTGGTATGAATTTTGTGCTAGAAATAGTCTCGACATAATGGGAAGAAGTTGGAACCATTACAGTTTCGGCATAAATAGGATGGTAAGGATCTCAGTGCAAGGAGAAACATTACCACTGTCTCGGTGGACCTATCTCCTAGTAGTCTATGTATATATATATGATGGAGAAGGACTCAGAATCCTCACTCTCTATGTGCAGTCTCATCTCTCTGTCTCGGCATAAGGAGGATCACAATGATCTCACTATTGCACTCACAGTCTCGGCATACTTGTCATGAAGTACACTCTCAGCATGCTCACAGTCAACATAATGATGATCTGAGCAAGAGTACAGTGATGATCCAAGTACAGAGGGAGATATGGTGCAACATTCATTATGATGATTGTCATAATGAAGACATAGAATCAATGTTACAGTGAAGATCTCAATGAAGACAAGAGATCTCATTGACATGATGAAGTAGTAATGAAGATCTCAGTGATGCAGTAGTGATGGCCTCAATGGTGTAGCAGTGATGATGATCTTAGCAGTGATAGAGAAGAGAATTGGTGTCTTGGTCTTGGAGTGGCAGGATGGGTCAAGGGTCATGGTCTTGGTATTTGTCAATTGGAATCTTTATAAGAAGAACTTTGTGTGGGTTTTGGCCCTGGTAGAATGCCAAACATCTTGTGTTCTTGTCTCTTTGTTTTTGGTAGCAATTTGATGAAGTAAATACACACACTAAAAATGTCAAGAAGATCAAGCTAAGATAAAATTGTAAAATCACTTCACAAATTGTTATCATGTTAAGAAGAATCTCTCTAATTATGTTTGCCCTTGGTTTTTCAACAGGGGGATAGTAGTCCCTGTTGGCAGGATGATGCCTAGGCTTCTAGCAGTACCTGGGTACATCATTAGGAGCTGAGACAACAGATCTTGCTGTGTGATTTGGCATACGTAGAGCAGTTGGTTATTCGTGATACAGGTTCTTGATGCTCGATGCCTCCCTATTCGATACCTACAAGAGTCAAAGACAGGGCACATAGGGGTCCCAATAGCTAGCAGCATATCACAAGGGCAAGCAGAGAGGATTGGGGGTTGTGGACCTCCAGTATGGTTATGGGATCCATGGATCCAGTGGATTGGTGGGATACTCCACTCCTTAGTGAGCATGGTTAGGATAACAGGCAAACTAATTCATTCATAGGCGGACACATGGGGAATCACCGAAGCCCTCACCATAGGGCGAGGTAGATTGTTGCTTGTGATTGGGGCCAACCATGGAGTGATAAGCGCTAGCACTAGTGGGTCGCTTAGGCAAGTTGGGCCTAACCTTGATCATCGCATAGACTGTGGCCGAGTGCTATGCAAGAGTAGACTTTGGTATGAGCATGCTAGACAATTAGTGATGACCAGGGTGTCGTAGGGTCAGCAAGGTAGTTTCTTGTTGCGTTGGGCATGGGACCTAATGTCACAGTACTTTGTGGTTCAACGACCCATAGGGGTGAGCTAGTTTCATCCAGATTTTCCATCGGGTTTCAGTGATTCGTTGATGGCGTGGGGGACTTCATCAACATGGCAGGTTGGCCAACAAGAGTATTTCAGGAGGAGATCATGCATGAGAGACTTCATTCGCATAGGGATTGAGTTGTATCTTCAAGGGCCCACAATCAGAGTGCATGAGGTGGACTATTCGGTAGGGTAGCTTCATGAGGATTTGGACATAGTTTTACATCGTCGAGATGTTCTACTTTTGGAGGTAGATAGAGAGCTTCTAACGCCCATCTTTGGTAGGATAGTGAGTGGAGCAAGGGGTGCTTCACATTGATCAGGTTGCCTTGGGATCCTGGTATCAAGGGACTCCTTCATTATAGGACATTACAAAGATCAGGGAAGATCCAATGGCACACTTAGGACCCAAGTGATGTTTGCAGTGACAATGGGGATCCTCAATCAGAAAGAGCGCTTGTTCAGGCATTGCTTGAGAACAAGCAATTTTTGGTGGAGAGGACTGTAATGTCCCCAATTTTGATTTTTCATCTGAGGGAGTGAATGGATTGTATTGGGGAGGTGCTAAGCATAGCACAATTTTGTAAATTGAGCATTGGAGACATTTTGGTGTATGGGACTTAGGAGAAATAGAAAACTCATTTCTAGTGGAATGTGGGGGCCACACCTACAAGAAATACCACCACTTGGAGAGAAAATCAAAGTGGTAAGGGAAGGAGGTCAAAATATTGGATGGAGGGACCCACATGAGGAGGAAAGAAAAAATTATAAATAGGAGCATAGAAGCTATTGGGGCCTTTGTTCACTCACCTATTTCCTTTGTTGCTCAAGTTGTTTAGCTAGGTCACAAGTGTTGCTTAGCACAAAGTTCTCCAAAGGGAGAACTCACCTTTCTTTCGATGGACTTCGAGTGCCACCCTAAGGAGGCAAGCTATTGTTAATTTGGTGAGAAGTTTTGTGGAGTATTGTAACACATTTCCGCATATTCCTTCAACCAATTCGTACTCCAGGGAGGACGCAATAGAGAAATCGTACCTCTCATTTCAGCTAACTTTTGAGGGTGTTTTGTCAGGAGAAAATTAGTGGAGTTGCTTGAGGGGGAGTCTAGCCTTTGAGGAAAGTTTTGGAGCTGGAGGTGACTGCTATTGAAGGGAACGAATTTATCTTCCTAGGGCCTGCGCAGGGGGGTCATTGGACAACGTTTTTGTGGAGCTGGGACTTGATGTGAAACCTCTCCCCTACTTCCAGTAAAACGTCCTTTATCATTCTTATTGCAGATTGAGGAGAAATAAGGAGGATTTCAGCATATTACATCACAGGGGGATGCAGTCTTGGTTCAGGAGGGCATAGTACCAAAAGAGGACAATTTTGGAAGGTTAGAGTTAGCCAAAACCCTTTCTGGGTTTATTGAGAGGAGTTTGGGGCTAAATTTGCAGAATTTTCCAGGCAGTATTCAGGCCATAAATCTCCTTTTTGATCAGCAGTACGTTTTATTATTCAACCGGTAATTGCACCATTTTGTGGGTTTTCCAGCTGGTTGGTTTGGGGCAGATTCCTTTCTAGGTTTGGTTGAGCACATTGTGGAGAGGCACCAACTACAATTTAAGGAGGTTCTAAGTGTAAGAGTGGCATGTATCACCATTTTCTTACAGCCGCAAGAGTAGGAATTTACTGGGTCTGCACAGAGCTTTGTTGAGCTGATATTTGAGCACTTGGCAGTGTTTTCTCAACCTGGGGTTTTGCTTGCTTGCTGTAGCAAGCCCAGGTTCCTCTTTCCCTCACTATATTGTACTTCTTCAGCTCAAATTTTAAAATAAAGACCCAGCTTTGGTGCCGATATATGTGTATCTTCTATTTATGTATGTTATCCATTTTTAGGTACGGTTCATGAGCATGTCTATCTGTTATTCACTATTAATTTCCTATTCAGAACATTACATAATACATATAGTGGTGTAGGGGAAAGGTCACAATGTATATTCATGAGTTGCGACTCTTAGTAACTAAATTTAATTGCCGTAGTCTAACAAGACTGTTTTTTTCCCCTGAAAGTTATGGAAATTTTGGTCATATTTTGAAAAAATCCGGCAGGGATTTTTGTAAATCCAAGTTATAGCTGTCAAACTTCAAGATTTTAGGGGCCTCAGAAATTTTTTATGGTGCTCAATCCATTTCCACTATCAAAAACATGATTCAAACATTGCCTCTATAAGATTTTTTTTAATTTTTTTGCACAGATTCCGGCCACTTTTGGCCATCCGGGCAACTCCTCTGCCTCCATAGACAACTCCAATTTAATTAGGTTAATTGTATTCAGTACAGCAGGTCAACACTATCTGCCTTTTGTATGAGGATGATTGTTCACTTGCATTAATTAGCATCGTTAACATTTAAGTGTTTTGATCATTAGAACTATAGAAGGACAATTAGATGCCACCATTCTTGAAAAGGCAGTGATTGGAGAAAATTTGACCATGCATATTAAATACGTGCATCACAGTCGTGAATTTTGAATCGTAAAAATATACACCAAAAACTCTTATACGTTGAGGTCAAATAAAGTTGATAATGCATATACTCATATTTTAGAACAGTTGTGTGGCTAAGATAAGGTAGATGCACACTACCAAACTATTAAAATCAAAGTGATTCTAACGTCAATATTACCAAGTATACTGTGCATTGCACCAATGCTAACTATATAGGATAATCTAGAATTACCCGTGCTAGTTGTAGCACCAACATATAATTTCTTTCTTGACATTTTAGGAGGAAAATTTGTCTACAAATATCACCAATAGCTAACACTATTTCACCAAGTAGTGCTAGCATTACAAATATGAAAAAAAGGAGGAAATGAAGCCAACTGACTAAAAGAAAAAGCCACATCCTTCATCGTACTACAATTGGAGACTCTGATAGAGAAAATCCAGTTATCTACTCAATAAACACTTCTAAGAAATATTATTGTTTATGGAAATGCTAATAGCATAAGTATGTTATTAACTATTTTCTTTTGAGTTGGCATCTGTAACAACATGAAGTGTAGAAGTTAGAATATGGGCAATTAGATTCTAACTATGAATTTAGGAATTAGTTTGTGGATTGGTAGACCGAACACCTCACGCAAGTCTTTTGACAGACAGTTCTGTAGTTCCTTGCTTAAATATTTTGATTTGTGTGCTAAACAAATCTTGTATATTTTTGCATTCATGAATTTTTATTTTCTTTCTACGTTGGTTTTTAAAAGAGATAGTTCTGTCATTATTATTTTGTTCTCCACTTTGACATATTATATAATGGGCATTCATTTTGTCTTAGATCTACTCTGCACCGAGTTTTATTATCTGGTCAGGAGCGTTACTCGGTAAGACTGAAAAACCACATCTCATGGTAGTATTTTTCTTAAAAATCTTTGTTGTGCATTAAATTCAAAATCTTTCTCAAAATAAAATAAAGCATATAGAATATGCCATTAAAACTAGTAAAATGTTAGAGAGATCAATATTTGATTTCAATGAAAATTTTAGGGAGATCTGTAGTTGTTTTCTAGTTCTTGAAAATTAGGGTAATATCTTTTTAAGAGGAAACATGATCTTAATTTAATCATACTTTTGTTTCATATATTAGTCTTACAGTGACAATTTCAAAATGTTTCAAATAGCAATAGTGCATTAGAGAAGAGTTTCCAACAAACTGATGCTTCACATGCATCAATGCTTGCATCCATGCAATGAGAACAACAATGCATAGTGGTAATTTTCTATATGCATAAAAAGTAATAACAAAACAAGAACTGACCTTGATGGAATCAAAAACCAAAACTCAAACTAATTGATTTTGCCAAAATATAATACATACCACAATTTTGCCACTAGAACATGCACCTTGTTACCCCTCATCCTATTGGAAAATCGGAAAGGCAGAAAGTTTTTCTCTTTGTTGATAATTACTTGTGATTATTATTATAATATTTCTTATGTCCTTTTATCTTAGTTCATCAAGCAATTACCAAAACCAAAAAACGAAGATCAAGGACACCAGATGTAGGTGCACAGCTAGGGCAAAACCCCTATATAGGGAAAAACTCAGTGAAGAACTCTTCCTTCAGTAATTCAAAATGAGATAGACCAAGACCCTAGACCAAAAGACCTTCCTCCACCAAGTCAACTCTTTCTTTTGATATATGATCTCTTCCAAAGTTACCAAGTGCCAGCTTCTCAAATACAGCTTTAACCTAGAATTACGACTCCCAGCATCAGAACTTTGACCTAGCTTTAGTACTGCAGTTTCGATCTAGCAACTTCAGTAGCTCTAGCCTAGCAACTTCACACCTTCGACCTTAATGCAACTTCATAGCTTTGATGCAGCTTCATAGCTTCGACCTTGATGCAACTTCCCAGCTTAGATGTAGCGTCATAGCTTCGATGTAGATTCCCAGCTTCGATGCAACTTTAGAATTTCATTGCACATGAGAGAGAGAGAGGGACCCAAAAACTTCGATTCCAGCTTCCTTCTTGAACTTCACACTTTTTATGCTCCCAGCTATTGTAATTCGAACTTGTGTGAAAAGAGTGAAAAATGAGGTCGAGTTGCTCCAATATATAGGCTTCTTGTGAGGTCAAATTCCCTTGTTGAGGCCGACTTGCCCTTCCTTGAGGCCGACTTGGTGGAGGAGGCCGAGAAGATCTAAAATACAATAAAATATATTTCTTCTTTGACAGATAAATATCAAGAAGGATTCTTTACAATATGACATGGACAAGGATACTTGACATAAACCCTAGAAGCCTGCAATGGAGGCTATGACCTAAAACCAATTGACTCAAGCATGAAACACATGCTTTGATAAGTCAATTTATTCAATAATAAAATTTCTTTTTCTTTCTTTTGATAAATATAATACATCATGACTCAAATACAATTATGAAGACTAACACTAGTTACATTCTTCAACACATCCTATATGAGGATTGTTCTAGGTTGAAGACCTTGCCCAAGTAGGTTGTGTTTAGAAAACTTTGACTTGTGAGCCAAGCTGTGGTTAGTGCTTGGATGGATTGTTGAGATTTGGTAGCGTGGGAAGTACACAAAGCCTTAGGGTTCAGGGTTTGGAGGTTGGAGAACCACAAAAGTACTTTGTGGGCTTGGAACTCAAGCTTGGGTTTTTGTACCCATCAGTGTGGGGCCTAAACCATGAGGAGAATTTGACATGTGATCGATGGAGATGATTGAGGACCCCAAGAGAAGCGAGGGGTAGTGAAAATCATCAAAATCCGAGCTCTAGAAGTGGAGATATTAATTTTTATCTGTAATTGTTGGGTTTGCTCATGAAAAGTCAGGTCGGCTTGTGTTAAAGTAAGCCCAGAAGGGCAGATTCGTTGAGCCCTTGAGATGCATATAAATAAAGGTGAGTATGGAGGCTTACTATCACATCCAAGGAGCATCTAACATCAAAGACACCTCTGAAATAGGACAATGAATCTGAGGCAACCTATCGTGGGAACAAGGAGGACGGTTTGGAGTGTTTCTCTTGACTATTTTGGCGCAGATCCTTTGGAGGAGCCTAGCCGCAGATGTTCTAAGGTATGTTGGGAGTATTTTGTGCACAGTTTAGTGGATGTTTGTCTTTGTTGAAGGCTGTAGGTGCTTGATGTAGCTACAACAGCTTGGGTGTTGGAATTTCTAATTTTAACCCGTTAGAAATTCTTCTTGTACTATATGGTTTATTTCTTCCTACTTGTTTAATTACTTAACAAGTTATTTACCATGTAAATACTGAAAATAAACACAAGTAGAGTATCAACATCTACAGATCATCAACTGAAAGAAAACAAACACACAAGTGACACCGTTATTTTTGGACCAATGTCCCCGAAAAAACCCAATGTGGGAAAACCGGTGCAACGATTCAGAGGGTTATATTATTATGCAGTTTATCAAAGTACAACTGGGTGCCTAAACTGGGTCACCCAACAGAGATAAATATATGACAAAAATACCTCTATATCCAGAAACAGGTATTCAGAAAACCTGTCCTACGAAACCCTCTTCAGCACATTTGAAGCTCAGCGCAGGCCCTTCTGGCCTCTGCGTCAGCCTCTTGCTAACCTACGCCAGCCCCAGGACTCTCTGTGTCAGCCCTCTGAGGCACTGCACAACCTCTGGGAGCCTCTGCGTCACTCCCTCTACCCTTTGTGTAGATGATGCAGTCTCTCTGGGCTCTGCGCTACCTCTGCTAGGCTCTGCATAGCCTAGACTGACTGTTGCTCTGACTGTCTCCACTTCTGTTCTGGTCTCCCAGTATTGT
>APFE030699427.1:27331-61139 GCA_000404065.3 Pinus taeda | reverse complement strand
ATATGAAACCACTGCACGGGCCACCTTACAAAGGAACCTCCTAAAAGGTCCGGGGACTCCAATCACATAGCGCTGAAGTCGACGAGGGATGTCGTCTATGCTAGTCTCGGGAATGTCCCCTGTCAAGCGCTCTAGATGGCTCTCTAACTCGGCCAAAGTCTCTGCTGATTCGTCCTGTGAGGCTGTAGCCGGTGCAATTGGTTGTTTTCTCTCGTAAGGTCGAAGAGCGGCTGGTCGTTGTGGACCCACATCTGCATTTTGAAATTATTACTATCAGTTTTAGGATGATAAAAAAAAAAAAAAATTAAAATTAGGAAAATGTTGAAAGATGATTTTACCTGAGTCATCCCACTGCTCTCCTGGAGGAAGAGCCATGTTTGGGTCTCCACGAAAATCAACCCCAGCATAAGGGAAGTCCTAAATAGAGAAAACCCAGTTCTCCAACCATTGGAAATACTCAGTTTTGAACTGAACGACCTCGGTCCCAGGATGACGGGCCATGACTGTGACCCATCGCATCAGTTTGGGCTCTCGAGGAAGCCCATCTCCAACAGTAAGGTGCTGCGGGATCAGCATAGGAATCCTCTCTAGGCCAAAACTCACGACTAAAGCCCCATAACCAAAAGTCTTAAGTCGTCCGTTCTTGGCCCTGGTCAGTTGGCCCTTCACATTGGCCAACACAGCATCACACCAGTTGAAGATGGTGCCTTGGAAGCAATCAACTGCCATACGTATCTGGGATCCGGTGGCAATATGTAATGCGGCAGCTCCGCAAAGTCTAGTAACAGTGAATGCAATCACCATGAGCTCAGGACGGGATATGGTCTTTATATCTATCCCTTTGTCTCTAGTCTGGTTGTTGCAGTACTCTAGTCGGAGGCTATCGACAGATTGGCCACCTGGCCTAGTCCCAAACATAGTCAAGTCAGCGCCTCTCTTAGGCAAACTAGTCAAGAAATATATATTCGTCGGCTCGATTTTGAGCTGGTGGCCGCCAATAAAGAAGCACTGGTCCTGAACGCTCCATTTGTCAACCATCCACTGTAAGAAATCCACCTGAGCCCTCATGCCAGGAATGGCCCAGTATTTGTACAAGCCGCACGCCCTCAAAGCATCAAGTGAAGGCTGATGATTCCATGCGGTAGAATCCATGTCCTCGTGCTCTCGTTCGCGCCAATATAGCATGATGTACTACCTGCATCAAGCATAAAGATGAATTAGAATGCTAGAAAATAGTTTCATTAGTCCATTTTTGAGGAATTTTGGGTTAAAAACCCTCGCGGCGGGGACCGCACCCTACGTGATAAACACAGTGCGTGGGACCGCACTTTGTCTACATGGAAGGTGCGGACCCTGAGCTTTTTCCCAATGGAGAAAAAGTCGGGGTCCATAGGTCCACAGTGGTGAACCTATGTACCCCGAGCGCGGGTTTTATGCCTAAAAGCCCTCCCAAAGAATGAAATGAAGGACTAAAATGAAAATTGAAACGGTTAAAAATGAAGAGTAGGATGATGTGGATTACTTGGAGAAGACGGTGTTCGATTTGACGGTTGGATTTTCTGTAATCTTCACTGGAAGTTTTCTTAGCAAAAGCACTATTTTCTCACCCAAATCACAAATGGTAAAAATGAATGGTAAAAGGCCCTTTTTATAAGTTTTTTGAGTAAATAAATTGCAAATTTGTTTATGTTTCACTTTGAAAAGTTATTCTTGCGACATTTTTATCCCTTTCAAACAGGTATGGGTAATGTTTGTGTTTTTGTGCAAGATAACGGATTATTCAGGTGAAATCTATCATTTTCGGCGAAAACACTAGAGTCACCTTTAAGCTCTTTTCTGACTCCTAAAACATGAAAAGTTGCCGAGTTTTTCTTTTAAGCTCGTTAAAACGGAATTAAAAGACGGTCCATTTACAGCTCTTTTCCGACCGTAAAAACATAAAAATATTTCCGGATTTTTGTCGTTTCAAATTCGATATTGGTTATAAAACGACGTGTCCTTGATCGCTTTTTTACTTTTTCGGATCAAAGACACTAATGACGAAAAGTACTCCTTGGTCGTAAAAGATCAAGTGGTTCTCTCAAGTATTATTTTATACTTTTTCGGGCTTGGGAGATAGAAATTTACGAAAAAGTCAACCTTGGAGTCTTCTTAAGTTTTTTCAGACTCTCTAAAATTGAAAAACGCCGAGTTTCTCCTATACTGGACTCGTTAAAATTTGACAGTAAAGGACCTGTTCCATTAAACAGGAACGACCACTCCTTCTTAGGGTTCGAATTTAAACTAAGTTGGACTCACCCGAAGGGTGAGCTTATAATCAAGCATATGTTATCCTCCTCAAGCTTGTAAAAAATAAAGAGGTACTTGCCAGAAATGGTGGGGGAAAAGAGAGAAAAGTGAGTCTGTTTGTCATACTTTATAACCACTCTTGAACACGACACTTTCATTCACCTGGGTTGGGAAATCCTTTACCTAACAGTTGATCAAACCATATTGAAAGTCTTCAGCCAGTTTCTGGGTATTAATTTTGGGTCAATTGTTACCAAACCATCTATCGTGTCGTTATGTGTTCAAGAGGTTAGTGCAAATAAGCCATTCATCTGCAAAATGTCTGTCATCCATCTTGACCATCCCTGAGTCAGTCCTTGCAACTAAATTTCTTCATCTTGATCTATGATTTCGTGTTGTGGGCTTGCCTACGACGGATCGCTTTCTATCGGCTTCAACTCATTATCTAGAAAGATGATCTAGGAATCGTCAGTTCCTTGAGATCTGCATGCCTCAATGGTAGGTTTCTCGCCTTTGACGACAGTTTACATCATTGACTTTCGATCAAAGGATTCCATGAAATTTTCGACATCAACACATCTTATCACATCTCATGGATTGTGCTGAGTACTTTGAGAGCCATTGTCATTATTGGTGGTTTCTCTCACGCTTGTTAACAGTTTACATCATTGACTGGTAATCAAGCGGTTTCTACCATGTTCGACTTCGACACATTCAATCGCATGGATAGAATCGTATTGTTTCAGGATGTAGAAATGAAGACCCTGGATCTAGTTTCCACCATCCAGGTTGCGAGGAATTTTGTATTCATTATATTATGGACTATTCATAAACATATGGCTGCTTCCATACTGTGTCCACATGTGTCTGTACTTATGATGTGTTATGAGATCATTCCTATATCAGAGCGGTAGTTAGTTTTCTAGTTAGTTTTCAGTCTCTTAGTCAGTTTTTATCTGAGTATGGGAATGCCTACCTCAGTGATGATATGATCTCATATATATATTTTGCATTGAATGTTTTTACAGGTTCTAACTGGGCTCTCTGCAGATGATCCTCGAAATGATAAAGTGCTTCACTCTTCCTAAATGATAAATGAAATCCTCATCTACTACAGACTTCGCACTTTAGGGGGCAATCTGTTATACAAAAATATTGTCACCTTGATTATTTGCAGTCAGTATGGGTCTATCACCACCTATACCAACCTCCTAAGCAAGTCTCAGACCTCAGCTCTTCAAAACAAGCTTTGGAAATGAGAGAAAGACATCAAAAAGCAATGTAACTCTGGTTCCGCACTTTCTCTCACTTTTGCCTGCAGGCCCGCAACCTTTGTTCAGAGTACCTGCGTACTTATACACTCTGTATGTAAAGGGGAGGGTGCATACCCCTGTGAAAGTCAAAAGGCGCAATTTTTATCTTAAAAAACTCACTTTGGGTTAATTCTAGATGTTTCTAGAAGGAATTTTTGACGTGGATTGTTCGCTCCAAAGTGGTTCATGCATCCCAAAAGAGAAGGAGCTAATCCCTTGTTAGGAGGAGCTATCCCTTTGAAGGAGGATTCTATCCCTTTGGAGGAGGACCTAGTACTTCCCTCCATTGCACTATAAATTGATGCATTGAGTTAGTTGCTAGGGAGGTTAGAAGCTGAACATTTTTTAGGGTAAATGCTGGTGAAATCAAGACTTCCTATTTGAGCTTAAGAGGAGAGATCACATACCTTTTTGGCTTCATTGGGGAATGAGTGAAGCTTGTCAAAGTAGAGGAGACTTCTTGTTGGACCCTGGGAGGAGCTTGTACAGCATCAAGGCAAAAGTTGTAAAGTTCTTCTTCTTTTGAATTAATACAATCAGACTCATTTTTCTCAACAAGTATCTCATGTTATTTGTTTCATGGACTCCTTGACTTTCATGTTAAATATGTTTTATGATATTTTCTTTTCAGGTGCTATTTAATTTGTTTGCCTTGTTTGTGTTTGCAGGTTCGCGACAAAGGAACTCATTTGGATCAAAGGAGCGAAGGCATCCCCAAACTTGCGTTGGACATAAGGTAGGCCTTAAACACACTTGTTTGCCATTATTTATAAAAGCACATTTAGAGAAAGATAGTGTCTGGTTGGTTTGCTTGTCATTAGGTCTTCTTTAGATTCTAGGAAGGTCTATCTTGTCCGCAAGATCGACTCATTCCGCGTGACAGGATATATATTGTTGTTTTCTATTTTGGATTGCATATGTCATTTTGTTGCAGGTTTTTCTCTTTTTATTATTGCATATCTGAAGCATAAACAACCACAAATTTTTGTAAGGGTCACTTGTCACATGTGACTTAAGTGAGATTTTTTTGGTGCACCTTCCAAGAAATTTCATACTAACACCTTGTTACCCTCCAACTCATCCATCATGGTACATGACCTCTCCTTGGTCCTATACCCCTTAGTACCCTCATGTGCCTATTAACCCACCTTTCCAGCCATATCAACCTTAACCTTCTCAATGTGGCCACCCATCACAAGGATGGAGGCCTTAGGAAACCTAACATCCTATCTTAATGCCTCCTCCTCAATCTCAACGCAACTAAGTGACAAAAACCCACATAAGCAACCTAAAATGCCTGCCCAATCTAATCCAAAGCCAAACAATAAGTAGACACAACAAACTTACGGTGGGTAAAAATCCTATCCTGCTTATGTTATGGAAATACAAGAGATCAACCTTTAGTCTGGGAAAGTACTTCCAAATTCTCACCTACCTTTTCCAACTGAGGATCTTGAAGAAGAGAAGGAAGATAGTATACCTCAAGCCATTATATCACCCTATACTGTAAGGTTAGACCAACCTAAACGACACCCCAGAAGAGGTGGAACTTCGAGGAGAATTGAAGAATTTATGTGTTAAAATACCCCTTCTAAATAACATTAAAGACATCCCCATTTACAACAATCTTATCAAAGGAAGATCATTTCAAGATGCATGGGATGAGAAAAAGATATGCCCCCACTATCAATGTTGTTTGGAAGTTGTCTGATCTTATGCTTGGGAGGGTGATCTCCCTAAAGTACTTGGATCCTAGTAGCTCAGTAGTTGATGTGCACATTAATATAATTGTGGTCCCTAACACCTTGATTGAATTTGGGGATGAAATAAATGTTATGAACTTTTGTCACCCTTTGCAAAGTTTGCCTTCAACTATTAAAAAGGTACAATCAGGCAGAAACATTTGTAGCCATCTTTAAAGCCACATAATCATTCAAATATTAATTAAACATGCTCCAATGGATAATGATTAGAATTAGATTTCCAACGATATATAGAACCCCTCAAGTGGACCCTATAAAATAAAGTTATAGCAGATTGAATTTACCCTTGAAAACCAAAAGCCAAGGAGAAAATGCCTTAATGAAAAATCCTGCGATCAGAGATCAGAGGTCCTAAGGTGAAAAATATGGTAAAACAAAAGAAAATCATTGATATGAAATTAGTGATCACTGATATCAGAGATCAGAGGTCCAAGGCATAGTTTAGAGTGTGGTAATCATAGGTTAGAGCCATGTCATAATCAACGACCGCAAATATCATAAGACCAATAGTGTGGCATGTCGACGGGTCACACATCAGAGGTCCTGGCAGTCTGCAAATGACCATTATAAAGAAAATGTTGGGAGAAGGAGCTAATAGTGTAAAATTTTGCGCACCTAGGAAAACGTGACAAAGGAAATCAATGCAAAACCAAGGGGCAAGTGGGGCTTTTCTCTCTCCTTTAGGGATGCCACGCAGCAGAGTATTATTGGATCTGATAAAAACACCATGGTGCTGACATCACCATGACATGGAAGAATTGAGGACACATGACATGTTGATCCAACACTTTTAGGATCTTATGAGGGCATATCCAAGTGACACATGTCCCCCCAAGGAAGCGACGAGTGGCACTGATGATATCATCAATCAACAATCTATGGTTGGGATTAGAAGCACACTATGCATCAAAGGGAATTTGTTGATATCAAACCTCTGATATAGGGGCTAGACTAGAGTCATGTTGAGGAGCAAAGGACCAACAGATGAGTTCTAAGGACCGGTCCCGTAGTCAGCGATCGCAGGAAGGTAAGTCATGTCGGTGGCACAGCTTGGTAATCACTGATGTAGCTATTGCGATATCCTAAGTGGGCCCAATCAGTGTTCGGAGATCACAAACTATAGATTGCATGAACCCTCCCTTATTCTTTTTCCCAGTGGTCCAGACCACATCGTAAATCGAAGATCGTAATGTTGGGGAGGAGGCACCAAAGGTGAGCATTACAAATCGCCGATATGCAAGATTCTATTTAACAAAGGGACAAGTCTCCCAGAAATGAGCCCAAAGGTCCTACCACCCAACGACTAAGTGCATGGTCATAGCCCTCTATCACGTGAAGCAAAATGGGCTCAAAGCAAAAGCGGCTAAGTATATCGGAATGCCCCGTCCTGTAAGGAATTTTAATGGGAAATTCTGATGTGATAACTGCATGATAACGTAATGAAGAGCTTTAAAGGCATGGTGGGTCAGTAGATAAGGCATTTAAGAAGGAGGTGGAGCATTAAAAAATTGGCATGGGATGACCTTGTAAGGACTCTTGGGACATGAAATCGAGGTTGACAGATAGAGTAAATGAAGGCATGAAATCTTGGGAGAACTTGATGATTCAGCATGGTGCTCTATGTAGAGGGAAGACAAAGTACCACCCAAGTGACTGCTACTTCTGTAGTATGGCATTATGCTTATAGTTGACCACTCCTAGCTCTAGAGAATGAATGATTCAAGTAAAGGTAGAAGTGATGGGAATCAACTAAGTAGTAGAGGAGGCCAAAATGTGGATAAGCAACAACATGATTAAGGCCATCATAGGGATGGGCATTAATATATTATACAGAAGTTTTCCTTTGTAAATTGACTTGTTTTGTTATCATGTACTTGTCATAAGTTAATGAGGCAATTAATAGGATTGTAGTCTTTTTGGGCCACAGAGCCATCCCAGGCTAAAACAGCTAGTTGATCTGATAGGTGAGGATGGGCCGAGATATTTGTTGTAATTATAGTTTAGAGCTCCCCTCTTCTTATAAATAGATGGAAGCCACTCTTAAAAAAGGGTTCCAAATTTTGGGAAAGAGACTCCTAAGTGGATATTTTTCCTTCTTCAGAAAGGAATTTTATGAAATTTGATGTATGCACTCTATCAGAGAATTTAATGGAAGAATTGTGGTGAATCTAAACTCCTTAATTTGTAGTATTTTTTTCTGTCTCAGTATTTCATTATGTGTTTGATATTCTCCTCAAATTACATGTAAGTAGTAGCTAGATATATTTCCATTGTAGGTAGATTCATTTCAGTCAAGTCTTTGATAAAGAATGCCCGTTTTGATATGGTGATAAGGTCTTTAAAAGGTGCTCCATGCATTTCATCATCTCATAAACCTCTCATTGTTCTTGTTTTCCTCTAGATCCAGTGATACAAAATTCTCAAAATCTAAGCTCTATTTTGATGGCTTTTCTCATTATTATCTCCTACTATTCGATATCCATTAACAATTGATTAACTGTGAGTTTTAATCTTCTTTGGCCACCACTGTTTGAGTATTACTCCTTGTCGAATTCTACACACATGTTATTTCTTACAGTGTACTTCAAGAGCGGTTTTGAACCAACCCTTTCAAGTTGTTCATGACAGAAAAATATTAGCATTGCAAGCCCCCAAGACTAATCTATCAGAACTACATAAGATGTCCTAGGCATTGGTCTATAATCAACCGAGAGGCTATCTCTAGGAAGATTTCCTATCCCTGGAAGCAACCCTACTCCAAGTGCTCAGAAAAGAGACAACATATTTTTGGCATCATTGTCAAGGAAGGAATTTTGAGATACTTTTCCTAGGTATCACAAATCATTACATTCCCCATGTTAGGTGAGTGAGTGAAGTGTCGGATGAAGAGTTATCACCTTGGCGACTCCACTATCTATATTTTTATTTTTCATTCTAGATCCTAAAAGGCCCCATACCCATGAAAACCCCTCTCAACAAAAATCCTTACCCATTTCACAGAAGGTTGTAATTAATTAATCTGAATCTCCTCCTAGAGTTCTGGTATATCCCCCTGAGAGTGGTCCACCCCTCAGTGTAGCCTCCCTAGAGGACAGAAAAGAAGTTGAGGAGATAAAAAATAAACCCTAAGGAATCCCTACCCACATTGTGAACAATCCCTTATTCCATTCTCAGTCAATTGTCATACCATTGGTAATAACTTAATCTCCTCTAGGAATTCAAGCACCCGTGATCCAAATGGTTGTCCCAGGCTTCTTGCTAAACAAGTATGTTCCCTTAAACTTGCCTCAACCTCCACATGCCATGCCCAAGGACTATGCCCAAGTATAATGAGGAATCTAATGTAATAACACAGATACACATAGAAATTTTATGTGCCTTTGCAAAGAATCAAAATTTTTAACATTGGGATGTAGTGTTGAGGCTTTTCGTCCAATTCCTGGATGGGGAAGTTAGGAAGTGGTTCAAATCCCTACCAAATGCTTCCACCAACACTTAGGAAGACATGGAGAATTCATTTTTGTAGATATGGGGTGAGAAGAGAGACCATGGGTACATCCTCACTGATTTCAACGCTATCAAGAAGAAATATGGTGAGGATATCTCAGACTTCATTAAAAGATTTAATAAGTTGTACAATAATCTGCCCACTGAAATCAAACCTCCATCGACCACTATTTGAGTGGTTTTTTCCAGGGCATTTGATTTAGATTTTGGTTTTAATCTTAGAGAAAGGAGGTCTCTGATCTTAGATTAGATCCAAACAGATGCCCCAGAAGTAGAGGCAAACTATACCTCCACAAGGAAGTCGAGAAGCAGAATCGACTTTGGAGAGGAGAAAAAGGGAAAAGAGGAGGTAGTTTCCGCAAGTGGAAGAGAGTTACAAGACCAGAATATAGATGAAATGGATAAATTTATTAAAATATTATCCATTAAACTGAAAAAGATGGAGCTGAAGAACAAAAGCCTCCAGAGGTAGAACTTCCTAGCTACCAATCGGGGCTATAATCCCCAATATAGAAGACCTTCCCTATAGTTGATGAAAAAGGAGAGGAAATAAAAGAAGGCCCATATTCATCCTCCATTGTACATATAAGATGATTCTAAGGAACTGTGACCAAAACCAAGTAATTTTCAGGGGAACTTGTACTCCTCTTTCTTAGAGGAGGGGCAAGAACTCAAGACATATGAATATGAGGAGTTCCAGGCCACATTGGATGATGATGAGATCGATGGCTATTGTAAACATTTTGCTAACTTCATGAAGGCTCAGTTGTATCATAAGTACGACCTCCGGTCATCAAGAAAGTGATTGAGAGCACTAGATCAGAACGAATTTACTTCATCCCAGGAGCCCCCTAAGTATGCAGATAAAGGGAAGGGACCTATAGACCCAATTATATCAAGGAAGAAAGAGTCCTCCAAATAGAACAACCACCATCCTGAAGTCATTAAGAGAAGTAATTCACCTTCGCCCACTAAACTTGTCCATAAAAGAGAAAAAGAGTCTGTAGAAACTAGCACTAGAGAAAGAGGTTATGCACTCTTTAACCTCCATAAAGAGCCTGAAAAGGTCAAGATCCCAGTCCCATTGTCTAAGCTCTTATAGTAGCCCACTTGCAAGGCCCAAATCTCTCAATTTGTGTTTCCTTCCAATTCAGCTCAGCCCCTTGACAACCTCAACCTGCAAGAAGAAATATGCATGGTAGTCTTCAGACATCATGTTGAGGGGAAATATCCTTCCACACCACCTTTATATACCACTCTGGTAGTACACAACCTCCTACTGCATAATTTCATGTTAGACTCCAGAGCTTCCCATAATTTGATGCCATTATCCATAATGGAGCAATTGGGTCTCAAAATAACCAAGCCCTATAAGTACCTCTATTCCTTTGACTCTAAGAGGATTAGGTGCTTGGGGATGATCAAGGACCTGGTGGTTAATTTGGCCCAGATCCCAGCGTAAAGTGTGGTGATGGATATTGTAGTTGCATACATCCTAGAAAGGTTTGAAATGCTTTTTTCAAGGTCTTGGGGATCTAAGATTGGAGTGTCTATCAAACTGGATATGACTTATCCTACCATTCCTATCTTTGGTGGAGAGGAAAGAAGGTTGTACATAGAATTCAGATTCATCAAAACAGCCACCATACTTGATTGTTCAGACAATGCACCTATGCATTAGACAAAGAGGGACATCTCCTGACTTATTTTGGAAGAATATGAATTCATTCTAGAGGAGACACAAATAAAGCCTGCAGTCCAACCGGACCGACAGCTCGGAGAATGTAACAAGGTGTGGAAGTTGTAATTTTATGGGGAAAATTCAAAAGAAGGAATGGGGCAAGAATATTGTTGATATCTCTAGAAGGTAACTTAATTCCTCTATCTTTCAAATTAGATTTTGAGGCCACCAACAATGTGGAAGAATATGAGTTACTACTATTAGGTCTACAAGCAACAAGGAATCTAAATACAGCCTTCTTAGTAGTATTTGGAGATTTTGAACTAGTAGTCAAGTAGATCAAAGACCAATGCCAAACCAAACACCCTCGATTGAGGGCCTATAGAAATGAGGTTTGGGACTTGATTGAAAATTTATTCTTGGCTTTCAATATACAATTCCTGCCAAGAGTAGGAAACCGAATGGCTAATGCTTTAGCCATTTCTTCCAGCAACTTCAATCCACCACAGAATCCTCTATTCAGGTATGAAATTGAAGTCAGATATACACCCTCAGTGCCAGACAATGTGAAACATTGGCAATTATTTGAGGATGATGAGCATATCAAGCATTTGATGGAGGTCATTAGGAATTCTCAAACTCTGTAATTGATTAAGAAAAGGAATAAATAACAAAAGAGAAACCGACTACATGGGAGGAAAGCATCGTAGGATAGAAGGTTCTATAGTTGAAGGGAAACACCATTCCTTGGGGTCTGGTCCCTTTGGACATGATATTCAAAACAAACGATGTCACTTCAAATCCTACTAAACAAGAAGGTGAGGAACACATGGAGGACTGCAACATAGCCTTAGAGGATGAACCCTGGTCAATCAAGTTATCAACCAAGATCCCCCAGCACTACAAACAAAGGTACTTAAATCTCCTAAAAGCTTATAAAGATACTTTTGCTTAGTCTTATGATCACTTGAAAACTTTTGATGTCAATATTATGCAACATAATATTCCCCTAAAGAATGGTGTGGATCTTGGTAAGAAAAAAATCAGGAAAAATGAATCCACTTCTCCTCCCATCCATCGAGAAGGAATTGAATAAGCTGCTTCAAGTGAAGATCATTGTACCCCTAAGATACTCATAATGGTTGCCAAATCTCATTCCTGTTAGGAAGAACAGCAGAGAAATCAAACTTTGTGTGGAATTTAGGAACTTGAATAAAGCTTCTTTGAAAGACAACTACCCATTGCCTAAAATGGACCACATTTTACAAAAGGTAGTTTTCCCTGCCAGGATGTCAAGGATGGATGGATTTTCTAGATATAACCAACTGGTTGTGCAACCTAACGACCAAAAGAAAACTACATTCATGACTTCGTGGGGGACATTCATGTACGCTAGGATTCCATTCAGCTTAATAAACGTAGGAGAAACACTCCAAAGGGCGATGGACACAGTTTTCGTTGGAGAGAAAGATAAGTTTGTGGTGGTATACCTAAGCAACATCATTGTTTTCTCCAAAATAGATGAAGAACACATTGAACACCTGAAGCTTACCTATGAAAAGTGTAAAAAGTATGGGCTCTCTATAAACCCCAAGAAATCTTAGTTCGCTTTGAGAGAAGGTAAACTGTTGGGGCACATTGTAATGAAGGAAAAGGTCAGGGTTGATCCTAAGCATATGGAGGTGATCAATCATATTTCCCTACCGAGGAATAAGAAAGAGGTCCAAATATTCTTAGGGAGGGCTAATTTGATCTTAAAAAGGTTTGTGCCTAATTATACAGAAATAGTGATAGGCATTACCAAAATTTTGAAAAAGGAAAATGAGGTAAAGTGGGGCCCAAATTCTTGAGAATCCTTCTCTAGAATCAAAAGAGCTTTTGCAGAGGCTCCAGTGCTAATCAGGTTGGACTATTTTAGGCTATTTTATATATTTTCTCTTCCCTCCCCCCATACTATTGCTATTATGTTACTTCAGAAAAATAATGGAAGGCCATGAGCAGACCATAGCCTTTTTTAGTTGACTACTGCGGGATGTAGAACTAAAACATAATATATTGGCAAAACAAGCAGACGCTCTAGTCAAAGCTATAAAGGCCTTTAGATTCTATGTGCTAAATTCAAGCATCGTGGATTATGTCCCAACAACAACGGTAAAGGAAATCTTGGTATAAGGACACAACGAGGGTAAAAGGGGTAAGTGAATTACAAGAATCCAGGAGTATGACACGGAGGCAAGACCCAAAAATCTCATCAAGGGACAAGGACTACCTAAAATCCTATCAGAGTCTAATTGTCATGTATTGGGGATAAATATTTTAGAATAAGAGGGTGAAGAGGGCACACAACCCATGATCCAGACCGCCACCCAAAAGATTCATGTCAAATATGAAACTTTAGCCTGATATCAAAATATCATCTACTATTTTCTATTTCTGAGATGCCCGACAAAGGTGGAGAGATCCATGTACAGAGCATTGAGGGTTCAAGCCCAGAAGTTTGTTATATCTAATGGGAAACTATATTGAAAAGAATAGATGGGAGTGTTGCTACTATGTTTGGTCAAACTATAAAAGCAAAGAGTGGCAAATGAGTTCCATAATGGCATTTGTCAAGGGCACTATAGCTGGAAGACTAGTGCACGTAAGATACTTAAAGCAAGGTTCTATTGGCCCATTCCATTTGGAGATGTCCATTCTTATGTGAGGGCCTGTTAGTAGTGTCAAGTATTTGCTGAAAAGAAAAAATTGGCTCTACTCCCTTTGATCCCTGTTATTATAGAAGAACCCTTCAGACAATGGGGACTAGACTTCATCGAGGAAATACATCCTCCTTCTAGTAGCCAGCACAAGTGGATCCTCAATGTCATAGACTAATTCACCAAATGGGTAGAATCAGTCCCAACCAAGAATGCAACTAACAATGTGGTTATGAAATTTCTTGAGGAAAACATCTTGGCTAGGTTTGGGTGCCTTGTAAAGATCATGAATGACAATGCCCAAGCTTTCAAGTCTGAAAATTTCAACGCCTTTTGTCAGAAATATAACATCACATTTGGCCATTATACCACTTACTATCCCCAAGGAAATCAGTTGGTTGAGTCTTCCAACAAGACAGTGGTATGAATCCTCAAAAAGATAATTGGAGAAAGTCAGAGGAATTGGGATTCCCAGCTGAAATTCGCACTATGGGAAACCTGAGTCACTCGGAAAATATCCAAAGCAAAATCCCCTTTTGATTTGGTTTATGGGAAAGCTAATGTATTCCCCATTCAACTTGTTATGCTGGTGGCTAAGATACTACAAGATGCAGAAGAGGAACCAACCTCTCTAACTAGAAGGATACATCAATTGGTGGAGCTCCAGGAAACCCAAGAGCAGGTGAATCACAAGCTAGAGAACTACTAGCAAAAGGTAAATTCCTTGTTTGGTAGGAAGGAAAAAGAAATACCTCTTCAGCTAGGAGATCTAGTTTTAAGGTGGGATGCAAGAAGAGAAGATATAAGAAAATATGGAAAATTCAACCCCTTGTAGTTTGGGCCCTTCAAGATCACTGAGACAAAGGGAAAAAATGATTTCTTCGTAGAGAACTTGGAGGGTGAGATGCTTGAGTTTCTTGTAAATGGGAAGTTCCTCAAATTATACTTCCAGCACTAAAATATCCATCCTTCACCCATTGTACATATTGGTGAGACATTGTAAAAACAAAAACAAAAAAAACTAGTTATACTTTCAATCCTTTACATTTCTATTTTTCCTTTTATATACTTGAATGAAATAACTCCATGCCCAATGGATCGAAGGAAACTAGTATGCAAGTTCTCAACACCTTGTCTACAAGGCACTATCCCCAGGTGTAGCCAATGTTTTCACCCTCTGCAAATTTTGTCTTCAATTGTTAAAAAGGTGCAATCAAGAAGAAACATTTGCAGCCATCTTCAAAAAGCATACAAAGATTAATTGTACCTCCTCTAATGGATAATTCTCGGAATTATATTTCCAACGATATATAGAACCCCTCAACAGGACCACGGAATCAAAAGTTATAGCAGATTGAAGTTACCCTTGAAAACAGGAAGCCAAGGAGAAAATGCCTGAAGGAAAAATCCTGCAATTAGAGATTGGAGGTCCTAAGGTGCAGCGCATGGTACAACAGAAGAAAATCATCGATATATGATCAACTGTCATTGCTATTAGAGATCAAAGGTCTAAGGAATAACATACAATGCGTTAATCGAAGGTTAGATCCATGTCGACAATCAACGATCACAAATATTAGAAGACCAGCAGCGTGGCACATTGGTGGGTCATACATTGGAGGTGCCGACAATCTGCAAACAACCATTATAAAGAAAATTTTGGGAAAAGGAGCTAAGAGTGTAAAATTCTGGGGATCACCTCAGAAAACGTGACAAAGAAAATCAACGCAAAACCAAGGGGTAGGTGGGCCCTTTCTCTCTCCTCTAAGGATGCCACACGGTATAGTATTATTGGATCTAATAAAGACATGGTGGTGCTAATATCACCATGACATGGAAGTATGAAGGAAACATAGCATGTTGAGCAAATGCTTTCAGGGTCCTATGAGGTCATATCCAAGTGACACATGCCCCCCCCCCCCGACATGTGGCACTGATGACATCATCAATCGGAGGGGTAGTAGCACATTGTGTATCACAAGGAATTCACCGATATCAAACCTTCGATACAGGGGCTATCCCATAGTCATTTTGAGGAGAAAAGGACTAAGGGTTGCTGTAGGTTTTAACCCCGTACAGAAATTATCTGCATACGAATTCTAAATCACATGAAAAAATAAAAATGAGAGCATAACACATAAAACACATATACACAGAGATTTCCCACTGGATCCCAAAACCGGGACTACCAGCTTGATTTTTCATTATGTTCCTTTCAATGTTACAATACATATTTATACATGTCGAAGCATCCAATACCATGGACCGAAAACCATCACGTCCAAAACCATGGACCGAAAACCATAGGTAGGTTTGCCCAACCTAATATAGGGTCCAAAAAAAAATTTCCCAGGGTGCTGCCCCAAACCCCATAGAGGGGGGCTACCCACCCCCCTCTAACCCCTCGGTTCACTACATAGGTTAGTCGTGGAAAGAATATAACACAACCCAACAGTTGCATGCTAAGAAGTGGTCCTATATTCGATGATTGCAAGAAGGAAGGTCACATCAATGGCATGGCCTGGGAATCACCGATGTGTTGATTACAATATCCTAAGTGGGCCCAATCAACATTCGACGGTCGAAAACTATAGAGGGCGCGGACCCTCCCTTATTAATTTTCCAAGTGGTCCAGACTTTATTTTTCATTGAATATCACAATTTTGGGGAGGAGGAACCAAAAGCAAGCATTAGAAATCGCCAATATTCGGGATTATGTTTAACAAAGGGATGAGTCTCCCAGAGACGAGCCCAAAGGTTCTAGCACCTGAGGACTAAGTGCTTGGTCATAGCCCCTGATCACATGAAGTAAAAGGGGCTCAAAGAAAAAGGGGCTAAAGTGGATTAGAATGCCCTATCCCGTAAGGACTTTTAATGGGAAATCCCAATGTGATAATTGCACGATAACATAATGTAGAGCTTTAAAGGTGTGGTGGGTCGGCAGTTGAGGCATTTAAGAAGGAGATGGAGAATTCAAAAATCGGCACGGGTTGACTCTATAAGGATCCTTGTGATATGAAATCTGGTTCAACATAGACAGAGTAAATGAAAGCATGAAAGTTGTGGATGACTTGATGATTTAGCATGGTGCTCTATGTAGAGGGAAGATGAAGTACCGCTCAGGTGACCTCTGCTTCTGTATTATGGCATTAATCTGATAGTTGCCCACTCTGATCTCTAGAGAAAGAATTATTTGAGTAGTAAAGGCATAAGCGATGGGAATCAACTGAGTAGCAAAGGAGGCTAGACCATGGGCAAGAAACAACCTGTGAAAAGGCCATCATAGGGATGGGCATTAAGATATTCTATAGAATTTTTCCTCTGTAAATTGACTTGTTTTGTAATCATGTACTTGTCGCAATTTAATAAGGAAATTAATCCGATTGTACTCTTTTTGGGACGCAGAGCCATCCCAGGCCAAAATAGCTAGTCGATGTGATAGTTGAGGATGGGTCGAGATATTTGTTGTAATTATATTTCAGAGCTCCCCTCTTCTTATAATAGAGGGAAGCCACTCTTAAAAAAGGGTTCAGAAATTTGGGAAAGAAACTCCCAAGTGGATTCTTTTCTTGCTTCACAAAGGCATTGCATGAACTTTGATATATGCACTCTATCAAAGAATTTATTGGAAGAACTATGGTGTTTCTAAACTCCTTGATTTGTAGTATTTTTTAATCTCTTGGTATTTCATTATGTGTTTGGCATTCTCCTTAGATTGCATGTAAGTAGTAGCTAGATATATTTCCATTATATGTAGATTCATTTCAGTCAAATCTTTGATAAAGAATTCTTGTATTGATATGGTGATAAGGTCTTTAAAAGGCACTCCATGCATCTCAACATCTCATAAACCTCTCATTTCTCTCATTTTCCTCTAGATCTAGTGATAAAAAATTCTTAAAATCTAATGTTTGTTTTGATGGATTTTCTCGTTATTATCTCCTACTATTCAATTTCCATTAACAATTGATTCACTATGAGTTTCAATCAGATTTGGCCACCACTGTTTGAGTATTACTCCCTAAGGAATTATACACACATGCTATTTCTTATAGTGTGTTTCATGACCAGTTTTGAACCAACCCTTTCAAGCTATTCATGAACATAAAACTATTACCATTGCAAGCCCCCAATACTAATATGCCACCACTACTTAAGATGTCCTAGGCACTGTTCTATAATCAACCCAGATGCTATCTCTAGGAAACTTTCCTATCCCTAGAAGCAACCCTACTCCAAGTGTTGGGAAAAGTGACAACAAATACCATGCTAAATCTCATCCTCTAAGTAGCCTTGAGGAAGTCCACTACTGTGTTGGAGCTTGCAGATAGATCCATAGTATCCCCTAAAGGATTTATTGATGATGTGATGGTATCTATCAACTACTGGGAGTATTCCAAATATTTCCTTGTCCTTCAGCAAAAACCCAAGTTTAATGGTTACCCTCTCATCCTAGGGAGACCTTGGTTGGCCACTGATGATTCTTAAATTAGTTGGAGGGTTTGGAACATGACCATTAAGAATGGGCATATCTCAAATGAGCTTGTATTATATCCATTTGTTGAGCATGACTTACCCTTGTGGATAGAGGATGAGGAAGAAGAAGACCTTTATGAGTCATTCCGCTACCCATTTTGTATAGTAGATATTATTGTAGTAAGTAGGTAGCTAAATGAAGACAACCTTATTGACCACTTCTGACAAAATCAACCTCCTACTGCCATGTCAATTGATGAAATTTTGGAAGAGTCCTTAGAGAAACCCGAGAACAATCCATGGAACAATCTATGCTTTACTAATTTTGATCTAGATCATGCGAAGGTTATGGAAATAATCCCATATAGAACTCTAAAAATCAACCCCTACCTCTCAGCCGCACAAGAAGAGCAATTATGTAATGTGCTCAAGAAACATATTGATACCTTTGCATTGGACTATAAATAAATGAAAGGGTGCATCCCTTAGTTTGTACTCATCATCTCTACATCAAGGAGGGATGAAAACCTATGCACCAACCCTAAAGGAGGATGAATCCTTCACTTAAGGATATTTTAAAAGAAGAACTGAAAATTTTGATGGATGTTGGGTTCGTATACCCCATTTCATATAGTGAGTGGGTGTCCCCTCTTGTCATAGTACCCAAGAAAAATGGAAAGTGGAGGATTTTTTTTTATTATAGAGAACTTAACAAGGCTACAAAGAAGGACCATGTCCCTCTTCCTTTCATTTATCGAGTCCTAGATGGTCTTGCATGGAAGAAATTATTTTCCTTCCTAGATGGATTTAGTGGGTACAACTAGATTTAGATCAGCCCCAAGGACCAAGATAAGAACAAATTCACATGTCCATGGGGGACCATTACCTATAGGGTCCCCCCATTCATTTTTTATAATGCCTTTCCTACTTTTCAGAGGGAATTTTTGAGTATCTTTGCTCACCTTGTGCATGACACTGTTGAGATATACATGGATGACATCACCCCTTATGGGAGTGATTTTCTGAAATCTCTTTATAATCTATGCAAAGTCATAAGAAAATGTATTGATATGAATCTTTCATTAAGTCTCAAGAAATGTGAATTTCTGATGAATGTAGGGACTGTACTAGGCCATTTCATATCCAAGGAGGGGATCCAAGTTGACCACAACAAAGTTGCCATCATTAAAAGGGTCCCTACCCCTTAAAAACAAAGGGATGTCAGAAGCTTCATTGGATTGGTTAGATATTATAGAATATTCATCAAGGACTTTAGTAAGTTGGCCTCATCCCTGTTTGGATTGTTGGCTAAAGATTCAAAATTTGTTGGATAGACAAGTACTAAGAGGCATTTGAAAAACTAAAAGAAAATTTGACCACCTCAACAATCCTTAGAGGCCCTAATTGGGAATTTCCTTTCCACATACACATAAATGCATCAGATAAATTTGTAGGAGTAGCCTTAGGACAAGTGGAAGAAAAATTTCCCTATCTTATATACTTCATTAGTAAGAACCTTTCTAAAGTTGAACTCAACTATACAGTCACTGGAAAATAACTCCTAGTTGTGGTTCACATTTTGAATAAGTTTAGGCACTATATCACTATATATCTAGTATTCATTCACAATGATCATGCAACCATAAAATATTTAGTAAATAAACTTGATGTCAATGCTAGGATCATTAGATGGTTATTATTATTGCATCAATTTGATCTAACTATTGTTGACAAGCCAAGGAAAGAGAAATTGGTTGCATATTTTTTATCAAGACTAACCTTGCTTGAAGGAAAAGAGGATATGGTAGACGATCAACTTCTAGATGGAACATCTCTTTTCCATCTCGGTGTTATCTCCTCGGTTTGCTGATATAGAAAATTACTTGGTTGTTCAGAGTTTCCCTCCTAATATAACCTCTAAGGAGAAGAGAAATATCATTAGGAAGAGTGCCCCTTTCACTTGGATTGGGGGAAATCTATTCAAATTGGTGCCATATCAGATTTTGAGAAGGTCTGTAAGAGAGGAGTAGGTGTTTGACATCCTCTCGGAATGCCATGATGGACCTTGTGGGGGCCATTTTTCTGCTAAGAGGACAACCTTCAAAGTTTTACAACTTGGATAATACTGACATACTCTACATCAATATGTAAAGAGGTACACTCCTAGATGTGATGAGTGCCAGAGGATGGGTAAGCCTACACCCAAGGATGAAATTCCTCTACAACCTTAAGTGACTCTGGAGCTATTTGAGAAATGTGGCATGGATTTCATTAGGACCATTGATCCCCCATCTGGGGAAAAGAGGTATATCATTGTGTACAACAATTAATTAACGATGTGGACTGAAGAAAAGGTGGTGAGAGTAGAAACTAAGTAGAAAGTGGTTGAATTTATAAGGGAGACCATTTTATACAATTTTGGTTTTCTAAGGGAGTTGGTCACTGATCAAGGGATACATTTTACCTCAAACTTGACTGAAGACATCATGGAGCAGCACCACATCGAACACATGAAATCCACTTCTTATTAGCCTCACCAAAATGGGCAAGTGGAGGTCAAAAATAGAGCCTTGGAGAAAATTTTGACCAAGGTTGTCAGTAGCAGCGAAAGGGATTAGGTAGACTGACTTATAGAGGCCACTTGGGACTACAATACCACCTAGAAGACCATCAATAGATTCACCCCATTTGAGTTGGTTTATGGGAGTAAATCCATATTGTCAATTGAATTTGAGTAAAATACATTGAGGATGGCAACAAAGTTGGATTTAAACCTCACTTGAGGTTGCTGCAACTCAATGGTTTGGATGAGTTCAGATTGCGGGCTCTCATGCATACTAAGGTAGTCCAACTACAAAGAAATATTTGGCATGATAAACACATTAGGGAGAGAGCCTTCCAATAGGGTGATTGGGCCCTTTTGTATGATTCAAGGTTCGAGGATTTCAACAGGAAACTGATGACAAGGTGATTGGGCCCCTCTCTAGTGGAAAAATGTTATGATAATGGTTTTGTCCAAATAAGGACAATTGATGAGGAATGCATTCCATTGCTTGTAAATGGTTACCGATTAAAGCTATACAATAAGCCTTTGAGAGAAGGATGAATTCACTAGTTCAATAAGGAAGGGGTTGAATGTAACTTGGGGCCTCACAACCCTTAGTTCCTCCAACCTCTGATCAATGAAAGAAGGAAAAGAAAAAAGAAAAAATGCCAAAAAAAAAGAAGGTGAAAATCTCCATGACGCACCTAAGTCCAATTATGGGGTTCAAAACCTCCATGAAGTAGCTAAGAGAAAAAAAATAAAAAAGATAAAAATAAATGAAAAGATACCGAGGTGAAAACCTCCTTTGAGGCACTTAGGGCAAGCCTACATATTGAAACCTTTTTAGAGAAAACTTGCAGGTCTCAAAGAAAAACAAAGAGAGAGAAAAATGAAAAAGAGAAAGAGAAAAAAACAAAAAGGTAAAGGATCCCTTACATTATTTTTATTAACAAGTTTTGCAGGATTTTATTCAAGGTCAAAGGGACAATAGTCGAAGGAAGCGGGGTTCCATATCCCACGTTTCCACCTCCCAAGCTAGCCTCCTACCCGTTCTTCATCATTCGACTCATCTCCCTACATTCCTCCATCAGCAAGAAATCCATATCACTCGATTCTTCCTCAATCCTACAGTGCTACAAGATTGTCTTGAACTACTACATAATTGACCAAGATTGCTACAGGATTGTGATAAGCATAAGGAGAGGGGTTATATCTTCTATTTTCCTTGTGTGAATCATAAGGGAAGTCCACCACACCTCCACCATCTTTCATCTGCACCATTTATCCATTTTTCTATGCAAAACATCATCTTTGTTCATGAACAAACTCCATTTCCACCACATTTTTCACCACCATCCAAGTTTTCATCTCCTATCAATGGGCTCACCATGAATTATCTGAGCTTGTAAATGCATTTTATGAAGCATGTTGTGATTTTGGAAAGGTTTGTGTGACTGCTATAGGTTAGGATCCAATACTGTAGCAACTTGCACGAACCCTATAGAACCACATTAAAAGGAACTTGACAACACCAAAATGAAGACCATGTTATCTTGAAGCATTGTGATACCATCCTTGAGATCTTGGGAATCCAGACCATTCTTGAGGAGAAACTACAGGGTCATTGATCACCTCCAACATCAACAGATCGATCCATCACTTGGAGTACCTAAATTAGTAGACTTCACTTAGTCATAAATCTATCAAAGTATATACATAAAATATTTTTTCAAAGAGAGGACTGGTGAATGAAACAACCAGCATGAAAGACCACACCTCCAGAGACCAGCAAATCAATCACCATCTCGAAGCAGCATGTACGCATCAAAGAAACTCGAACATCACCATGTAGGCTTAGGTATGAAACTCTTCACCTCTTCCTTTAAGTCCATAATGGCTCAAAAGTTCTTTTAATGAATGAGGAATGAATTTTATAGGTTGGAGTTGTCTAGTAAACTCGACCACTATCGAATAGTTAAAGTGTAGTTCACTCATCCTTGCATGCAACATGGAAAATTAAAAAGAAAGGGTGATAATTACGAGGAGCGGGGTTAATGGTCCAAAAAAGGAAATACATTTATGGTAGGTAGGGGCTAGCTTACAAAGCGCATTGAGCCCCTTACCACAAGGGGAAATAAAAAGGACATGCTTGATTTCATTTCAATCAAGAAGCTCATTGGTAAATAGTTAGAGAGGCCCACTAAGACATAGATAGTTGAGCTAGATATGAACAAGGGTCCCCTAGGGTGGTACAAATAAGATATAGGGTCATCTAGCAGGTGTTACAAGGTTAGAGGTAGTTGCTATAGGATCGCAAAAATTGCTACAAGATTGTAGAACAGTGCTACAAGATTAGGTCAAGAGGTGAAAGAGGGTTTGACTTGACAAGAATTCTCCTCCAAACCCCCACAATATTGAAGAAATCATCTATGGAATGGTAAGTATTGTTTTCTCCTCACCTTCCATGGTTAAAAAGATTAAATAATTTGGTTTAGATTCTTCCTATATAGGCATCTTATAACAATCCCTTGTAGAATTAAATTTTTATTAAAAACATATTTTTCTCATATCAAGGAGGCAAGGTAGAAGAAAAGGTATTTTACATAAATTTTGGATTATAAATATTCTACCTCTGACCATAAGAAGAGTATCGACCCTCTCACCCCTATCTTGAAACCCTATGCTACTTAGAACACAACCCTTCACAAAAAATTCTTTGTGAAAACTTGAGGAAGCAACAGTAGGAAAGATTGGAGGGGATTTTAATAGAAAGG
Organism: Pinus taeda; assembly: GCA_000404065.3. Taxonomy (NCBI): domain Eukaryota; kingdom Viridiplantae; phylum Streptophyta; class Pinopsida; order Pinales; family Pinaceae; genus Pinus; species Pinus taeda. The sequence goes on along the minus strand of APFE030699427.1, from coordinate 38,095 downwards.
ATCCCACAGACACTAATAGAATCCATCAAAACCATCCTATCAGAGATATCTTCCTAAGCCACTAATGGATGGGGTTATCTAAAAAATTAAAGGGGTATGATGATGAGATAACCCATGAATTTACCATTACCTTCACTCTCAAGGGGAAGATAGTGCCACCATTCTTGTAAGGGGAATTTCCATCCATTTGAATGTAGAGATAATTAGCAAAGTCACAACCATTCCTTTAGGAGTTATATGGGGTAAGGGATATAGGACAGAATCCATCACAGCTAAGAATGATTTCTTCCCCCCTGAAGAAAATCCAATTGAAGACAAGGATGGAGTTAAAAGGGAGAGCCTTCCTTACTGTTGGGATGAAGTGGCGTATACAATCCTAAAGTAAATATCTTGTGAAGGAAGGTTGAGTATTGTTTATTCCTATTAATTTAGACTACTCTCTGAGCCAAGGTTCCAAACAAAGTTGCCCATCCAAAGCAGGCTCAATATTCCACACTTTCTCCTTCAGACCATGATTGAAATGAGCCAAATTGTGAGAGAAGGGAAACGCCAATACATTCCCCATCATGGCCTCATAAGGCTCATTGTTATGAATGCCTTAAGTCACCTTAGGAGCCCTATGAGATGGATTGACTTTTTGGACATGGATAGGTAGGCCTTCATTGAGACACATTTGAAAAAACATGAAGAGACCACCAACTCTAGCACTACTATGGAAGAAGGTGAATAAGAGGAGGCCAAAGAGGTTGAATAAAAATAAGAATAAGTTTAAGAGAAGGAAGAGGGGATTGAAGAAGAATATGAAAAATAAATAAAGTAAAAGGAAGGGAAAATAGAGGCGGCAAAAGAGAGCCTTTGAGTACCCTCTAGACCTCAGAGGAAGAGAAAACAAGAGAACAAGGTAAAATCTCATGAGGGGATGAACGAGAAGAGGTGGATACCACCATAAAATCCCTTAGTACACCCATAAAACCCTAAAGGCAGAAACCCCAGTAGGGCCCCTTATACTTCAAAAGGAGGAAAATCACTAGGATCAAACAATGGAAGCCTCAACCTCCTTCAATAGTCCCAATCACAATTGATGAATCTGTCAGCCACCAAGAAGGAGAATTTGGATGAGGCAAAAATAAAATTGAGGAATCCACCTCCATAAAAGCCAAGGGAAAGCAGACTCAAACATACCAAAGGAGGCCAACCACTAAGGAAGCTAAAGTCAAGTAGTCACAAGAATAAACTGCCCTACTACAGGAAATAACATAATAGATACAAGATAAGGAGAAACTACTACAGGAATGGACAACAACACCTCAGGAGGGAGAAGGAGGTCCACAAGAACTCCAAGAGCCTGATCCACAACCTAATCTTAGATCCTATTACAAGTTTCTTGAAGTAGTAAGAATTATAACTAAAAGGTTTGCAATTCCCCTCCTATTTGAGTTAGAAAAGTAGAGAAGTTAAACTCACTAGTGGATGCATATTGCCAAATCGAAGAAAGTGGAGAATGTAGGATTCAAGGAGGAAAATATGAAACAAATGGGTAAGGAAATGGCTTACTTGAGGCTAAAAGAATCAATCATGAGGGAGCACCTCAAATTAGAGAATCAAAGGTTAAGAGAGAAACTATAGGAAAAGGAGGCACGACTTGTCACCATGGAAAGCTTATCCATGGAGGCCATCTAGTTTAGAAATCCATCCAAATCATATGCCATCTTCCTCAAATAACAATGGATGCAATTTCAAATCAATAAATTGGCATAATATGGCTCTCTCCCATTTTGGCATTATATGAATTTCATTGACTTCGGCCAACAATCAAGGATTGATGACAATGTCAAATTAGTTGAATTCTACATGCACAACATGATCCTTATAAACATGAAATTTTGGTACCCTAGTTCAAGGTTGGAAGATGCACAACTGATGGCCCTATCCTCTTGCCTTATCGATGAGGAAGAAAGGGCTGAGAAAGGGAAGAAATTGATGGCCAAGGATGCAAATAAGCCTCTATATATCATAGCGTAACTAACAATTCCCAAGGATATCATAAGAAACCATAGCCTCCTCTTCGCAGACCCTAAACTCTCCCCTCTCTACCTAGAGAAGCAAGATCAAGCCTTTCTTCATTTTGGAGACATTTTTAGGCTTTTGGGAATTGAGAGTTAGCAGGCCTACCAAAGGAGATGGTATGCTTTGCCCCATAATTTATAGATTAGGGAATACCACTCCCCTAAGAGGTTGATGAATGCCCTAGAAAGGACCCCACTCTACAAGAGAACTGTTTGAAGATTGAAGATAAGTTGGATAGGGATAAAGCTTGATTCTCCCTTGTTGTTAGTCTTACAATAGAGAAGAGATCAAGTATAGGAACAAAGTGAGTGGGCATCCATATAGGAAAATGAAAGTTTTTATCCATAAGAGGGCACACCATTTGAAGTGCCTTGGGATGTCAAAGAGGCCGCAAGGGCCATGCATGAGCTACAAATTAGTGAGTAAGTTTCTCAGAGGGTGAGAAACACCTTCAACAGGGGGTGATGATGCACCCCACCAATAGGTATATTAAAAGGTCCATTTTTTTATAATCCATCATATAATTTCTTCTTTTATCACATCAATTAACATATTTTTAGGCTATGTGCTTAATAGCAAGTCTAAATCTTGTTTTCCATACTTCATGGCCTAATGTGGTTGATGTGCAAGAAAAAAAACACTTTTGAGTGCATTTACTATGTAGAGGCACATTGGAGGAAGCTAGAGGGAATGTAGGAGTATTTTCCCTTACATTTACTCTTCTTTAACTAGACTTGATCCCTAAAATCACTCATCTATAACTCAAAGTCTACTAGCAACCAATGAACTATAGCAATTGTGAAGATATAAGGGATCTAGATGCACCTTTTTCAATATTTTGGAGGGAAGTTTTCCTCTTTCCAAGGAGGCTTCCCCTCTATCATCATTGTATAAATAAAACATCCTAAGAGACCAATAGGATTCAAATTTTTTTTGCAAGGGAAGAGATACTAAGAGTTAAGAGATTGAGACTATCATTTTCATTTTCCTTTGCATGACTTACTTGAACATTATTTTACTTCAATGAAATTTTTGTTGTTGTCTCACATTTGAGTTTGTTTCAAAGGGTTGACTCCCCTTGGGTTAGGGCCCAACCCAAAGGCTCTAGTCTCTCTTTACGTATCTTATCTATACATCACTTTTAGTAGAAACATCTCTTTCCCTCATAGTAGAAGTTTTCTCACAAATTTTTTTGTTGCAAGTCTGGTTACCACCTACCTTATGGGAAGTGGTTGAAGAGTATGCAGTAGAAAGCTAAAAATGTGTGGTTCTTTTCCTTTGCAGGTTGCTAGACCTTAGATTATTGCTCTTTTCCATATTCTATATTTACATATTTAGAAGTTAAAACACATTCTTCCTTAAGACTTCATGGATATAGGTTAGTTGCATGTTATAAGGTATATTTACTTTTAATGAAATAAATTTCATCTCATATTTTTGTGTTATTTGGTTTCATAAAATATCCTTTCTTATTTAGTTCACTTTTTTGCAAATTGATCATTAGTTTGGCATTCTTTCCAAATGAAAAAAGGGATTGTTTATTGGTATACAGGTACTACTAGTGGATTTTTGGGTTGGAACACTCATATTACATTCCTCTTGGCATCATTTACCTCTTCATGTTCATCTGACATTTCCCTCAAAACTCTGCCACCAAAACCATATTTATGGATCGTTGAAGGACAATGTTTGCATTTTCTTTTGTGAAATATGGGCCTCTAAGTGATGCTAGGCTTGGAAGAAGCCTCATCCAACCTTCATATACATTGATCTACCATTTCCCACCTTCAAGACACATTTTCCACCCTCAAGATACTCACAAATCAAATCTTGTAGCAAAATAGGGAAATCGTGTAGCATTATGTAGCAATCCTGTAGCAGTCTTGTAACATCCTGTAGCACCATGTTAACTTGACTAGATTTGATCCAAAAGATTTATTTTTGTATCTTAGGCTTGAATAATGACCCTTAGGCTTTAAATCTGTGATTGAAGACGACCAAAGACCACTTTAGACTTACCTTTTCTTCACTGCAACTACAATTCTGTAGTTAGGGTTAGAAGACAAATTTCCAAATTTGAACAATAATTATGATCTTCTTATGGCATGCACATGGAATATACCACTAAAGCTAAGTCTCTTTCAAAATAGTGATTAAGAGGGTAATTTATCAATGCAAATTATATTAGGCATGTTTTCTTGGATTTATGCTCTCTTAGGGTTTCAGTTACAAGTGTTGTTCTTGCATAGGTTAATTTCCTTTTCAAAACAACTTTTCTCATTTTACAAGTAGCGTAGAGTTTATATTCTACAAGTAAACTAGTATTTCCATTTATTCAAATAGCATATTATTTACATTCATGCAACTAGCATTAGCCTTTACATTTGGACAAATATCATTTTCATTTTTGCAAGTAAGATAATATTTCCATTCCTACAATTATAATAGAACTCTCCCTTTTCATGTAATTTCCTTCCTTGAGCTAACTGAAAAAGTGGTCTCTATATGCCTCAATCTATTCCATTGCTTGAAGGTGCCATGAGTAGAACTTGACCTACTGTGCATATAACACTATCACCTCTTAAGTTTGTACGAACCCCAGGTTGATAATTAAAGTTGGTAGCCTTGGGAATCTCAAAATTCTTGTTGTAATACTGAGGCTCAATAGTATGCTACCATGCACCTTCAAGATTTATATGTTTAGCAACTTTAAGGTTATTGGTGGACATGTTTTAGGAGTAATGATGGATATAATGAAATTCCTATAATTGTAACCTGCCACATGATGCTCCAGAATCAACATCGCTTACTCTGTTTAGTCTGTTAAAAGATTGGCTTACATAAAGCGCCTTTCCATAGATAAGTTGATTAATTCCTTAATAGATCCGAGATAATAGATTTAAAGGGGATAAATCCAAATATAAATCTAGTTGCAGAGGTTCCTTACAAATAATATGTGAAATAGCACCAGAAATTCCTAATTAAATATTTACTATCCTTGTAATAAAATATTTAATCATTGTTGCAAGGTTTCAAAGGACAATATAATTTGATTTAAGCTCCCATTGTTTCTTTTGTATTCTTTGGTTACAAAGCTCATTTCTTGAATTCTTTTGATAGATTTATAACCATTCCACTTTCATTTAGACTATCCAACTTTTAACTATCAAAGGTTTGATGGATTGCCTATTTCAGATTAACAACACATTATTCCTTGTCCATCACGGAGACTGATTAGGATAGTATTTATTCTTTGCATGAATTAATATATTTCTATCATGTTTATGACTATCATAAGCACATTTGTTTTTTTCAAATGGCTATGAAAAAGTGGGAATCCATTTTTCATTATATGTGTGTTATGGACCATCTAAAGGGTATAATGTCCTAATTATAAAATCCTAAAACATAAATTGGTAGATGGGATTTTCAAAGAGTGAATTCCAATTCCCAAAAGACCAAATAAATAATATGATGATAATCAGATAAATTTGAAGCAAAACTATTTATCAAAAAGTGTCAATACAAAGCAACGTTCTTATCAGTTGCTAGAAGTCATATAATTGAAAGGAGTAGTCTACTTTTCAATCGAAATGTACTTTATCGTAATAATATTATATACATGTATAACAAAGTACCTAGTGAATATAATGCATATGAATTTATCTATTTATCCTATTAAACTGCCAAAAGACCATCAAAACATCAATTTTAATGCCACGTTAATGAGCCAATTTGTTTTCATTGTGTATAACTTTCACAAACTAAATAAGTTTCCTTAGTTTTCCTATTAACTCGATGTGTTTCCACCTTTGTTTTAGGACTTATAATTAGCATGATTGTTTTTTTTGTATCTACCCAAGTTATTGACAAGATTCGAACTAGATGGAAATTAACTTATTGTTGTAACATCACAACAAAATACAAATTTACACAACCAAGTCATGGTATTCTAGGTATTCTCTGTAGCAACCCAACCAATTTTGTTATTTGCAACAATATGATGTAAAACTAAAGCACCTTTTCTACTTGATATTCAACCAAAACAATATTTATGCAACACCAGTGAAATATTACATATATACCATTTTTTTAAATAAAAGTCATAAGTGGTGCTTACACCAACAACAACTCTACCTATTCATAATTCCTTATGGTTGCACTATTCATAGGTGTTTTAGGTTTCAATAGGACCATAGATGACTATTGTATGTGGTTTTCATGACACTCTATAATTATTGTTACCAGTTGAATGTCACATAATGGAAAACAACTCATATTGGGAAACAAAATAAGTAACTAGCTGTAAATTTGTTCAATTATACATTTGATCATCCATTCAACAAACAAGATGCATGGAACTTTATTCTAGCCATATTATTACTACCATGGAATATTAAAGAAACAAATATTCAAAATCTCACAATCCATATAGAGCATATAACACAAGCTCAAATTAATTCCTCTTGGGACCTAGCAATCCTTCCAATGAATCATGGTGTTGTATCCAAGGATTTAATTAGACCAATGAACATAGAATTTGAGAGATTGAGTAGAGTGTGTGTATTTAATTACAGTATCCATGAATTAGTTTGTAAGGTTAGGGTTAATGGTCACTCAAATGGAAGAATTAATCAATTACAAAATCCATAATTACACAACAATTGAATAATATAGGGGAGCGTGGGTGGGGAAACCACTGATGATGGGTTTTGTGCATACTAATTTTATGTTATGTAACCATCTCACGAAATAGAAGAAAAGATAGATCAACGACTTAAAAATTAGCCTCTTTGAGGAGGAAAGCTCCTTTACATTACACAAATGAACAATTCTTGGATGATACAAATGACAAAACCTCCTTTCTATATATAGGAGTCTAAGGGGTCACACTATAATCAAAGCCAACATAAAAATAATAATATAAGGGCACAATAATAACAATAGTGGGCTTCTATGGGGCACAATAATAAGAATATGGGGACAATAGGGGCATAAAAATAACAATAAGGGCTACAATGACAATAGTAATGGGGGAATCACTAGTATTATAGGGACCTAACATGCCCTTTTCCTTCAAAAAAGTTTTTCCTCAACGTTTGACTAGTTTTGGATGCTTTTGTATGAAATTCTCATCTTCCCATGTGGAATCTCTAGCAGGTAAGTTCTTCCACTTGATGAGATACTTCGAAATTGATCGATTTCGTAGCTGTCGAGTTCTTGTTTCTATGACTTCTTCAGGTTACAATATCATTTTTCCTTCTTCGTCAAGTTCTAGAAATATTGTTCGAACTAGGAGCTTGTCACGTATAACCTTCTTTAAGCATGAAACATGGAAAACTGGGTGCACTCGGGAAGCTACAGGAAGCTCCAATTTGTATGCCATAGTACCAATATTTTGCAACACCTTGTACGAACCATAATACTTTATTGATAATTTATTATACTTCTTAGATTGCTTGAGGGACATTTCCTTATAAGGTTGTAGCTATAGGAATACCCAGTCACCTACATCAAAACTTCTTTTGTTGTGATGTTGATTTGCTTATTGTTTCATTCTATTTTGCGCCACAGTGAGGTTATCCTTTAAGATTTGGATAACTTGTTGTTGATGCTTGATGTGATATTCCACTACTTGAACCTTATAATTTTCTCTTAAGTATGATGTGATGGACAGTGGATGATATCCATAAAGTGCCATAAATGGGGTCATTTTTTCTGCAGTATGGAAGGAAGTGTTATACCACCATTCAGCTAGAGGAAACCATATGACCCATTGTGTCTGTTTATAATATAAAAAGGAATGAAGATATCCTTCCAAACATTTGTTTACTATCTTAGTTTGCCCATCAGATTGAGAATCATAAGATGAGCTATGAGCTAACTGAGTACTAAGACAAGAAAATAATTTTGTCCAAAAATTTCCAGTGAAAATGGGATCTTTGTCGCTTACAATAATATTTGGGTTTCCATGTAGCTTTTGAATTATTTCCATAAATGTAGTAGAGATTGTATTGGCTTTAAATGGATGATATAAGGCACAAAAGTGTGCATACTTGGTAAGTCTGTCAACTACCACCATGATGACACTCTTTCCTTCGGACTTGGGTAAGCTTGTGATAAAATCCATTGAAACCTCTTCCCAACGTTGGCTTGGAATGGATAAAGGTTGTAATAGACTTGGGGTCTTCATTGTTTCAACTTTATTTTGTTGGAAAACCAAACATTTCACCACAAACTTTTGAATATCTAATTTAAGGCCATCCCAAAAAATTCCTTCTTAACCATGTGGTAAGTTTTTAAAAATCTCGAGTGCGCTCCTAAGGGAGAAGTGTGTAATTCCATAAGAATGTTTTGTTTGAGTTGGGAATTCTTACATAGGTATAAGCAATCTTTGTACCATAACGAATCATTTTTCTAGCTAAATGTATCATATGTATTGGGGTCTTGTTGTAGCTTTTGAATGAGTGGCCACACTTCTTCTTTGTTCTTCCATTCAACCCTTACTTCTTTTATCCAATCTAGTTGGATAATAGAAATTGTGAAAAGAAATGCTTCCACATCCTCATCCTTTCTTGAGAGTGCATTTGCCACAACATTTTTCTTCCCTTTTTTGTAGTTCATTTCAAAGTCATAACCCAACATCTTTGTGACCCATTTTTGCTACTCTTCTGAAGATAATATTTGTTCTAAAATGTATTTATGATTATCATGATCCATTTTTACCTTGAAGTGGCTTCCCATTAGGTAGGGTCACCATTTCTTAAGTGCATGTAGTATAGCCAATATTTCCTTCTCATTAATAGCTTTGTGTAAATACTTTCCTTTGAGTGGATGACTTTCGAAATCAATGGGTCTTTCTTCTCGCATTAAAACAACACCAATTCCATTTCCTAAGGCATCACATTCCACAATAAAGGTTTTTGTGATGTCCGGCATAGCTAAGACTGGTTCTTGGCACGTTGCCTCTTTAAGATGTTCAAAGGCCTTCATTTCTTCTGGAGTCCATGAAAATACATCTTTCTTCAATAATGTTGTTAAGGGTGTTGTTATTCTCCCATAGTTCTTAACAAACTTGCGATAATACCCTCTCAACCCAAGAAATCCTCGCAGATGCTTTCTGGATGTGGGGATTTTCCATTCCTTAATGGCTTTAATTATTCTAGGGTCTACCTTAATACCTTCATGAGATACAATATGACCCAGATATTCCACCTCTTGTACTCCAAAGAAACATTTGGAGCTTTTTGCATATAATTGTTTCTCCTCCAATAGTTTGAGCACCTTGTCAACATGTTGAATATGATCCTTCCAAGACTTGTTGTAGCTCAGTATATCATAAAAGAATACTAACACATATTTTCTAAGGAAGGGTTTGAGAATGGAATTCATTAAACCTTGAAATGTAGAAGGTGCACTAGTAACACCAAAAGGCATGACCAAAAATTCATAATGACCCTCATGACTTCTAAATGTTGTTTTCAGAATTTCTTTAGTCTTCATTATGAGTTGATGATATCCTGAAAGAAGATCCAACTTGGTGAAGTAAATTGATCCATGCAATTCATCCAATAATTCATCAATGACAGGAATGGGAAATTTATATTTAATAATGAGCTTGTTGAGATCCCTATAATCCTAACACATGCGTCATGATTCATCCTTCTTTTGCACCAATACTACTAGAGTAGAGAAAGAACTTTGACTAGGTTGAATTATACCAGCCTCCAGCATTTCTGCAACCATATGTTCAATTTCACTCTTTTGGGCATAGGGATATTTGTAAGGCTTGATGTTTGGAGGAAAAATTCTGGGAATCAAATGAATAGCATGATCATGATCACGAATAGGTGGGAGATTGGGAGTCTCAAATACATTGGAATGATTGTCCAATACTTTTTGGAGATCTAGAGAAATAGATGATTCCGATGTGGGAACCTCTAGCGAACATAATTGTGCAATTATGCCTCATTATTCTTTCTTGAGAAGCTTTTTCATTCCTTTAGAGTTGATTATCTTTCCCAGTTTCCTTGTGATACCCCTTAATTCAACTTCGTTTCCTTCCGAACAAAATTTCATGGAAGATTCTTGAAAATGAAAAGCTATTATACCCAAGGATTGTAGCCATTGGACTCCTAGTACAACATCAACACCACCCATTGGAATGGAAATCATTGGGCTATTCAATACATATTCTCCCATGGATAGCTTGATATTATGGCACTTTCCAGAGAAATTTATGGTTCCTCCACTTACAACCATCACTTGACACTCTGGTGCTAGATATAGGAAGCAATTCAATTCATTGGCTATCTTACAATGAATAAAATTATGGGTATTGCCCGAATCAATCAACACTATTACCTTTTTCTTATTGATATGTCCTTCTATCTTAATAGTTTGAGGAGTGGTAATTTTGACCATTGAATTACAAGATATGGTCGGATTCATTTATTCTTTCTCTGGGTTTTATTCCTAGTGTATATCCTCTTCTTTTGACATTTCTTGTTCCTTCTCTTCCTCCTCTTCACTATCTATGTAAAGTAATTTCTTCTCAGAACACTTATGACCTTTAGTGTATTTTCTATCATAACTGTAACAAAGCCCTTTTTCTATTTTTTCTTCCAATTGTTGTGGTGTCAACCTTGCAGGTTGTGGAAGGCTAGGGGCAACAACACTTCCATCTTTACAGTAGTG
>APFE030699427.1:3915-23946 GCA_000404065.3 Pinus taeda | reverse complement strand
TATAAGAATATTTTAGAAAGGTGAAAAGTGACCAAGCTACTACATGCAAGTCATCAGTTGTCACAAGATCCATTAAGGTCTTCCTCCTCCCTCTCTTTTTTTAGGGTGGACCACTAGATTATAACTTGTTTCACCCTTTTAAGATTTTCAACAAAATGAACCACTATAGACACTTCCAAATTAGGGTTATAAGGAATCAAATTTTCAAAGACCAGATTATAAAAACATTCGAGAAATAGATCTCCAAGATTAATCACAACAATCGAAGGATTGAATTTGAAGGGACTTCCTAGTTCATTTAATCCCCCCTTTAGTTCAATAAATATGGGGTGATGGTCAGAATCACCACCATTCCTTATCCATTTTCAAAATAAAGGGGTCTTTTCCATTATGGATTCCATTGTTAAGAAATGGTACATCCATCTCGTAACCATCACCTTCCCAATTCTCTTATTTTTCCATGTAGCCTTACACTTCATCAATTCAACATAACACATTTTATGGTCCTCCACAAAGTGATTGAAATACTCAGATAGAGATTCCACATGAACACGAGGGCCCCAAATTTCAAAAGCTCTAAGTGAGAAGGTCAAATCCCCTCCAACCACTAAATTTTAGGCTTTCATAAATGATATACCTATCAATAGGTCCTAGAAAGAAATTCAATTTTGAGAAGGCCCATATATGTTAACCACCTTGAGATCCTTCCCTAATTTAGAGGAAAGGATATTGGCTCCTAGAACCATGTCAAATCCTCAAGTGCCTAATATCTTAATTTTTTTTGGTTGAAACTGAAATCCAACCCCCCTGATCTTCCTTTTGCATTAGATGACACAAAACACCATCCCAAAAGCAAAGAATCCCAAACGTGAATAACCATATCCCCATCCCCCGAAGTTTCTTAAAAAAAATATTATCTAATTCTTCAAATTTGACAAGTCTCCTCAATGATGGACTAGCTAAGCTCCAACAATTGAAAGAAAGAAGAATCATTTATGGAATTGTCCAAGGACTTGTGTATCTCTAAGCACCACAATGATAGACCTCTACTTCTTAGTCGCAACATCTAGGCTAGTCTTAATTTTTTCCGTAGAGATGAAATATTTTCTTCCCCTTAGTCAGTCTCCAAGTTTGAATGGGGAAGAAATATCAAGGCCTCCAACTCATGAGATTGAATCTCCCTTTTTATTTCTAAACCAGATATTATGCTATGAGATATATTTGGAAGACTCTTCCATAGCCTAAGAGGGGATAAGCTTTAGGGAGAGGAAACTAGGGATAGAGGGGGTTATAGGAAAGGAAACATGATCCATGTTTTGTAAAGAAAGTGTAACATATGATGCAATTTTAGTATGTGAGAGATAAATGGACCCAATATTGAATGAGGAAAAGGAGTTAGTTAAATTTGTAACAAAGTGTGGGGGAGCACTATTACCTGGAGGGGAAGTACCTAAAGAAGAAGGAACACCTGTTGAATTATTATGAGTCCCTGATTCCATCGATTCTCCACCCATAGCTTCCACTCCCCCATATCATTATTGAGGCTTATTAAAATCCATCTGTTTCACCTAAGGAAGGATATCCTCCATCCAACAGCCTTTATCTTCTAACTTCACCCCATTGCTATCCCTTGACCATATCCCCTTCACCCTTTTCTTGCTAGAAAAAGGTAGTGATCAATCCCTCATGATGTGCCCATGTTTTTGACATATAAAACACCTGAAGGGGATTCCTTCATATTCCATAGTCTACCCAATAGATTAGGTTAACCTTTGTGAATAATCCTTCTCATGGATCCAAGTTAACTAGAACCCTCACCATGGATATCTTCCCGCTTGATACAAAATACAAGTTAGCCTCCAGGAAAGTACCTAACTTATTCCTAATTACCCTGAAGACCTGCATCGACCAAAGTTGCGATGAAAGACCAAGAAGTCTTACCCACACAGGGGTACTCTCAAACCTCTGATGGCTAGCATCAAATAAAGGATTCTATCACTTCATCATCATTTGGGAGGTGTCTATGTCCTAGGATTTTCCAAAATACTAACTTGAAGCATCTGTCAAATTGAATTTGAACATGGACCAACTATAATTAAGGGTAATTACCTTATGAATATCTTCCAAAACTTTCCCTAGTTCCTTTTCAATCCAATCTTGCAAAAACTCCACCGAAAACTACCTACTTATGGCCTAGCCCACAACTACCTTTTTTGACATCTCCATGAATTCACCTGGTTGTACATTGACCCCAAGCACTAGGTTATGGTCCTTGCATTTGATTTTTGCACACCTAAATTTTGTTCCTTTTTCCCGAAATGAAATTGTCATTCTATTTTAGCGTCCAACCCTTACTGCTTCATTTATGTAATAAGCCCAAGGTGGTGTGGTCAAAGTCATAGTTATTTATTTGAGTAAATAAATCCCATAAGTGGTTATCAGTATTAATAATAATTGTAAGTGGTTGACTTGCATTATAGAAAAGGGACCATAATGTTGGCAATGATGTCAACAAGCTCTTAGTGCTGCTAGTCATATAAATGTGTGATGAGTGCTTGGTGACGGATGATTGGTGATGGTCTTATTAGTTGGCATTGATGTCAACATACATATGACTAGACCTAGTGGAGATGATGTTCTGGATGCTGAGGAGGCATTGTTGTAGGAGGATTGGATTGCTACTATGGGTGTTGATGCTATGTTGTAGATTGCAGATGTTGATGCTACAGGGGGTTGGAGTGCTTCTCTTGGTGTTGCATATGTATCTACATGTATTGGATACATTGCATATGCTGATACACATGTGAGATGTGGTTTCTTTTGTTGGAGGTGCTTCTACTAGTGATGGAGTCAATTATATGCCTTGATGTTGTTGTTGCAGGAGTTGGAGATGTTGCTAGAGATGTCATAAATGCTGCTACAGTTTTTGGAGTTGTTTAGAGATGTTGTGGTTTCTTCTTGAGGAATTGGAGATGTTGGTCTTGGTGCTATAGTTGGCAGAATAGGTCTAGCATGTCATTGACTTGTTCTTGTCCTATTTCATCACTTGTAAACCTATTGTAGAGGCTTGGAGGAGTGTTCAGGTGTTGGATAATATTATGGAACAGGTGGAAGAAGTTTGGAGCTAAGAAGTTGATGTTTTTACTAAGTTTTAGCCCTATTTGCATGCACAAAAGCTTATGGGAGCGGTTGGAAGGCTCTAGTCGCATGGGGGGCAGCCTATAGAAGCGGTTATAGCCCTAGTCAATTTCATACTATTTCAAGGGTGATACTGAGGGTTTTGTCGATAATTGCTCTGCATTCCTCATGTTGTTGAGTTAATTTTTGTGTTTTGACAAAATCCTTGATCATATATTTTCGGTTTATGGTTGGAAAAGTTTGTGCGACCTCCATAAGTTGATCAAAGTTGACAAGATAAAAAAGGCTAGTGGAGTTAGTGGTTGGTTGAGTCAATGAGTTGAATTCAGATCTAATCTAGGATATGACCAGAGTTGTGAAGCTTAGTAGTTATGAGTAATTATTGAGTTGAGCACTTGAGTTCATCTACATATTGGAGAAATCTCATTGTGAGTATGTTGACAACACTAGTGTGTGAAGTGAGTTTGAGTTTAAAAAATACCATGAAGGTTGTGTGATATTCACTATGCAAAATTTTTGAATCAGTTTGCAGTAGTAGCAGCAAATAGCTTAATCTTATTTCAGCCATGATATTGTGTAGTAAGTGAGAATATGAGTGTTGATTGGTGTAGTGTTTGGTGAGATGGGATTGTTGCATGTGTAGTATTTGGAGTTTTGTGATTTGATTTCAATTGTGCTTTGATTCTATGTTGCTACAGTGCTCATGTTGAGCAAGTTTTAGGAGTCAGGTTTAAAAATATATGAAATGAGGTTGGCATGTAGCAAGTGAAGGCGTGGAGGCTTTGAGTAGACAGTGACTTGATGGATTCAGTAGAAGGAATATTTTTCTCCATCCAATGGTGTTTGGATAATTCAACACAAACTAGGCAATGCTCATTGATCATGATATTACCAACAGATCGGAGTCTGTAGAGTCATTTGTTAGTTCAAGAGTAATTGGGTGAGGATCAATTGATCATGGTGGCCTTCAACAAATGGTAGAAAGAAAAAATTTCCTATCTAAAAGGGTCAGCTTACTATGAAAGAAGTGGAGTCTTTCGGCTCATGGGAGTGAGTTGATCGATGTATACTTTTCTTAACAAATTAATAAAAGAATTGAGAAGTGCAACAACAACAAGGTGGCTTTTTTCCTGAGAAAGGGTTTTCCACCAAACATATTTTGTCCATTGTGTGGTTTTTCTACGGTTTCATGTTTATTTGTGGTTCCCTAATATATGATTGTATGTTTTAGTTTGTGCATGTTTAAATATTAAATAATTGGAGAAAAAGTTTAAAAGTACCACACTATTCATTCACACCCACCCACCCATCCCCCCTCTCAGTAATGATCTAGTTTCCAATAATTGGTATCAGAGCGAGGCTCTCAATTGCAGCTTAATCGTTGGAGAGTGGATCTTTGAGATTTTGGCATAATATTTTGCAAATTTTCCAAAATGGATCAACAAGTTATTCCAATACTCCATGAAGGTAAATTTGCAACTTGGAGAGTGAATTTGGATTCATATTTTATATCTCTTGATGAATATATTTTTATATCAGTTGAATATGGAGTTAAAGATAAATCTAATGATTTGGATAGAAAGATTATTTTGAATAGTATTTCAAAATTTGATAGCATGCATGTGAACAATTGTGAGACTGCCAAAGAGATGTTGGACAAGTTACAGAATTTGTATCTTGGAGAAAAATTGCATTTTTCATAAATGGAGAAAAATGTGAAGGATCCTACATTTATTGCAATAACAAATCAATCCTCCTCACAAGAAGATGATGGCACAAGTGGTAGAAGCGATAGATTGAGCAGTGATTGCAAAAATGATGAGCAATCCAAAGTGAAGGCACTTGAAGCAAAAATTCAAATATTGAAGGTTGAATTAATATCTGCAATAGAAGAAGTAGAGAGGATCAAA
Organism: Pinus taeda; assembly: GCA_000404065.3. NCBI lineage: Eukaryota > Viridiplantae > Streptophyta > Pinopsida > Pinales > Pinaceae > Pinus > Pinus taeda. The sequence continues at coordinate 18,898 of APFE030699427.1, read as the reverse complement.
ACTAGTGCTCAAGCATCAACAAGCAAATCTGAAATTGTTGGGCACCTAGTTGCAACAAAAATAATAAGAATCAAGAGCCATGCATGAAGCAGAAAAATAAGAGAAGGAGGCACAAAAAGAAGAATAGAATTGGAAAATGTTTTAATTGTGGAGTTCGTGGCAACATAGCAGTAAGTTGAAAAAATGGAGAGATAAAGCTCTCTCATCAAAAGGAGTAACCAAATGAGAAGCAACATCATGGGGGATTCACTCAGTGAACCTTTGACATATCACATGCATTCATGACATACTAAACAATACCCTTAAATTGACTACATATTGGAAAATACCTCCGAAAATCACATTATTTAACCCCCTACCAATATGAACCCAATACACCTTCCCAATTTAAAAAACCCTTACTTTCACTATATATTGTAGGTATCCATTTTTTCATTAACAATTTGTATACCCCTTTATATTTTTTTGTTAACTTTGAGCTCCATTTTTTATAGCTGCCAATATAAACACCCTTTAACCCCTATTATATGCTCAATATATTATGTCATTTTTTCGTCAATATATATCGCCCAAAATGAATGCACGTGATATTCTATTTCTCCCCTAGTGAAGCCCCTGTGAGCAACATCAAGCATGCATGCAATGGAAATATCCATCTTTCAGGTATAATAGTCCTTTTTATGGTTATTGTTTCTCATGCAATGATTTTGGCCATATGGTTATTGACTGCAAGGCACATGCAAGGAATAAAAATTGATAAAGCTATTCCTCAATTCCTTAGTCACATTAGATGTTTTTTATATGAAAATATTGGCCATAAGGCCAAGGATTACAAAATTCCCATGTATTTCAGGATATCAAACCAAAGAGAGAAGAATGTGCAAGGTCATCCACAAAAAAAATAAGGATCAACAGATGACAGTTTGGAAGGGAAAAGAGCAACAAGGATCCTCCAGAAAAAATCGAGGCATGTATGGTCTCAAGGGGAGCATATGGTTTCATTATGAGTTGATGAAAATTCTTATTTATGCAGCCATATGGGAATAATATGAGAAAAAAAATATGCATTTCTAGATATGCATGTGTTCAGGGGGATTCCTTGAGGTTTGAAGAGTTATTTTCATTTTTACTCCTCTTATATTCCAGTATGTTTTTAGTTGCAGCAGCTATGTACATTTGTTGATTATTTTAGAGCGGCTATAAGTTTTGGTTTATTTGATGCTAATGATGATATGGAATCCATGCATTGTCAGGGTATGATGAGGGATCACATGTTCAAGGGGAGAATTTGTGCTTCCAAATGGATTTGGAATGTGTTGGCATTGTGTTTCAGGAAGATTTTTTTTTTGCTACTGCCACACATTGCATGTTGGATGAGATAATATGTTTGCATGCCATAGTCGATGTTTTGATGATGATCATTCTTCTAGATCATATTCATGTGTTGTCCCGAATATGTTTGTTGCCATGGAGATCAGAGGATGTGTTGGAGATAGTTTATCAAGATTATGCATATTATTTCTTATATTTTTATTTCTAGATGAACCATGCATGTTTCTAATATGTGTTATATGGATGAGTCATTTGTTATTGTTGCATGGAAAGAATATGATGCTACCTATAGTATGCATCTACATGGTTGAGAGATGATGATATATATTTTTATGTGCATGTGTTGTTGGATGGATGAGTTACAAGAAGGTTGATTGCTATTGCTCATGATATTTTTTATGCATGTTGGTGGATGAGACATTGTGCACTCATGTGGATGAGTTATGATGATATATATTGTTGCTCATATGTGGAGTATACATGTTTTGTTTCTCATTTATTTATTTCTTATGCCTCATTGATGATATATTTTTCACCTATGTTGAGGATAAGTATTTGTTGTTGCTTATGTGCATTGGTATGATGGATGTTGCTATTTGGTTTTTCTCTCATGGGGAGAGTGAGAATGATTCTTCTCATGTTGTGGATTTGACGACCCTCTGTTGCTGCTACACATTGAGAGATTATATCATTGCTCATGGAGGTCTTATGTTTTGATGTATATGTCATGTATCACATTTTATTGTCGTCGCCATATGGAGCATATTCATTGCTCATTGTTGCCATGTATTCATGATTTTTCATATTTTGGGCACGTATTGATGAGAGCACCATTGTGTGCAAATGTAAAGGCCATGTACTTTTATTGTATCATATTTTGGGTACATTTCTCATGGAGTGACCCTTGGTGTCTAGTATGTTTTATCATTAGCTATGTATAGGTCAATGGGAGTCCAATTCATGTTTCATCTTGTATATCTTTGATGTAGCCCCACATATTGGGTGCATGATGTAAACTTGGGTCCATAGAGTCATGGTTGGTGATAGGTGTAGAGGAGTCATATGTACTTGTCACAACTATATATATGCTCAATGAAGCATTGTATGTACCTCATTGTATATTTTGTCTAAAGTCAATTGGAATCATGGTCCATGTGTAGTGTCTTGCACTTGGCAAAGAGGCTTATTGCAGTAGGAATATGTGTTGCTTGAATAGATAGTGTGTATGTTTCCAGCTCCATTACATATCTTAGGGGGAGCATGTTCAGTGTTTTGAGTTGGTATGGCTTTGGCTAGTGGTATTGGCAGTCAGTTTCCTTGTTCTACATGATTATCTTATAGAGGATACTTCTATGGGTTGCATCAACATGATGTTGTGTATGATAGGGGGAGTCCTTTTCTCTTATAGCACATTATTGACATTGTTCTTCAGTGTTTGTATGACCTTTTTACATTGATCTCAAAGTGGGAGAGATTTTGTATTGTTGAGTCAACCTCACATGTTATATTGAGGTTGACATCAATGCCAAGGGGGGAGTTTATTGGCATTTTAGTGTTGGCATTGATTTCAAAAAGCTCTTGGTGTTGCTAGTCATATCCATGTGTGATGAGGGCTTGGTGATGGATGATTGGTAATGGTCTTGTTAGTTGGCATTGATGTCAACATACCTATGACTAAACCTAGTTGAGATGATGTTGTGGCTATTGAGGATATGTTGTTGCTGCAGGAGGATTGGAGATGTTACTGTTGTAGGTGGTTGGAGTGCTGCTCTTGGTGTTGCATATGTCTCTACATGTCTTGGAGACATTTCATATGCTGCTACATGTGTGAGACATGGTTTCTTTTATTGGAGGTTACTTTACTAGTGATGGAGACAATTGTATGCCTTGATGTTGTTGCTACGGGAGTTGGAGATGTTGCTACATATGTTAGAGATGCTTCTATAGTTTTTGAAGGTGTTTAGAGAAGTTGTAGTTGTTGATTAAGGAGATAGAGGTGTTTGTCTTAGTGCTACAGTTAATAGAATAGGTCTAGCATGTCATTTAATTGTTCTTGTCCTATTTCACCAGTTACAGACTTGTTACAGAGGCTTGGAGGAGTGTTCAGGTGCTAGAGAAGATGATGGAATAGATGGTAGGGGTTCATAGATGAGAGGTTGATGGTTTTACTGAGTTTTAGCCCCAATCGCATGTATAGAGGCCTATGGGAGGGGTTGGAAGGCTACAGTTGCATGGAGGCCAACCTATGGGAGTGGTAATAACCCCAATCGATTTCAAACTATGTTAAGGGTGAGATTGAGGGTTTTATCGAGAATTGCTCTATATTCCTCGTGCTATTGAACTAATTTTTGTTTTTTGGTGACATCCTTGATTGAAACTTCCTAGTTTATGGTCAGAAAAGTTCTTCGAACTTCCAGAAGTTGATAAAAGTTGAATAATATTAAAAAGGCTAGGGGAATTAGTGGTTGATTTAGTCAGTGAGTTGAATCTAGATCTCATCTAGCATATGAACAGAGTTATGAATCCCAATAGTTCTGAGTAATTATTGAGTTGAGCACTTGAGTTCATATACATAACTGAGAAATCTTATTGTGAGTTAGTTTGACAACACTAGTGTGTGAAGTGAGTGTGAGTTTGGAGAAGACCCTGAAAACTGTGTGAAATTCATTATGTAGAATTTTTGAATTAGTTTGCAGTAGTAGTAGTAGATAACTTAAGCTTATTTCAGCTATGATATTGTGTAGTGAGTGAGAAGATGAAGTGTTGATTGGTGTAATGTTTGGTGAAATGGTATTGATGCATGTGTATTATTTGGGGTTTCTTGATTTAATTTCGATTGTGCTTTGATGCTATGTTGCTGCAGTTCTCATGTTGAGAAATTTTTGGTATTTAGTCTGAAAACATATGAAACGAGGCTTGGATAGAGAAAGTAAAGGTGTGGAAGCTTTGAGAAGACAATGATGTGACTAATTTAGTAGAAGGAAGAGTTTTCTCTGTCCAATGGTGGTTGGATAGTTCGGCATAAACTAGGCGAGGCTCATTTCTCATGATAGTACCAACAGATCAGGTTTTGTAGATCCATTTGTTAGTTCTAGAGTAACTTGGTAAGGATTGATTGATCGTGGTGGCCCTCAGTGGATGGTATTCTGTAGATCCAAGAGAGAAACAATTTCTTGTATGAAAGGTCGGCATATTGTGAAACAAGTAGAGTCTTCCGACTCATGGGAGTGAGCTGATCCATGTATAATTTGCTTAACAAACTAATAAAAGAATTGAGCAGTGCAACAACAACAGGGTGGTTTTTTTCCTAGGGAAAGGTTTTCCACCAGACATCTTGTGTCCATTGTGTGATTGATTTTTATGTTACATGTTTATTTTTGGTGTTCGAATCTCTGATTATATGTTTCAATTTATGCATTTTTAAAGATTAAATAATTGGAGAAATTTTTTAAAAGTGCCACACTACTGATTCACCACCTTCTCTCAGTAGTGATCTAGTTTCCAACACACAATTAGTTATTAATGGGCCATAGTTAATAAATAGAGTGGTTAACTCATGTTAGACAACTAGTAGTTAGGGTTTTGGATGTCATAAATCTATAAAAATAGTCTTAGATAGCAAGGGAAGAGGCATCAACTTTTATTGTAATTGAGCCATGTTTTGTTGGACGTTGGCCCCTCGAGGAAGAAACCAAACATTGTATTCTCCTTTTGAATAATAAAATATCTTTACAACTTGTCTCAATTCATGTGATACTTATGTGTTTCTGGAAATAATGTTTCATTTTTCCATCATTCTATTATTCCCGTAGGTCAAGTGCATAACAAGTGCCATAAGAGCAATTTCTAGCGCAAATTGTACCTCCAATTTTGACAAAAAAGATAGGTTATAGACATATTTTGGTGTCATTAAACCATGGGATCTATTTTGGAGTGCATAAACCTATGGATTTGGGGAGGTATACACACAAGAAATACAAGAGGTGGTCATTCTTGTTGGACTCCCATATAACCTCTTGGGTACCTGATGACAGTTCTTGACCTACCAACATTCAAAGAGGTCTCCCTGATATGTGGTCCAAATTAGACCTCACACTGTTTGGGATAGGAGCCCCATCTAAAATATGACCTGGCTAACATTTTCTTAAATGTTTTCCTTGGCTCTAACTATCAACAAGAGAGAGGAGTGCACATGTGACTTCGAAAACAAAGTGAGTGTGCCTGATGAGCATTCGGTTGTAGGTGTGTTAACATTCTTCTAATGTTGAGGGGTAAATAAAGTGAGCCTCTAAGAGAGAGGTAGTAGCACCACTCTAGTAGAGACACACAAAAAATGGAGAGATCCATCTAACATCTAGTGGAATAGTCCAAAAATATGTGATGGTAATTGCAACCATTATAGCACATTTTCAATATGATAAGCACTAATTAATCAAAATAGTTCAACTACTTTAGTACAGGTGAAAACAAACATGAATCATAAACATTCACATAACAATCTTACAAATATTCATAATCCATGCATGAAGAAAATGCTCACCATCGGGCTTCATATATTAAGTAAAATTCCCAGGACACATGTATACAACAAACACCACTAGCTCCAATGGTGGAGTGTTGGATCCACTACTTGCTCCCCAAAAGAACTAGCTTATCTATTTGATGCCTTATGGGAGGAGCCAAGGTGAAAATTCCTTTGCTTGTATAATTAGGGTGTATATATAACCAATGGGGTGATCCTTCACCTCCCTTGTGACTCTTTGACTACCATCATGACTTTTTTACTTTTACATGACTCTTCATAATTTGTACATGTCCTTTGGACTTCCACTCTACAATACATTTTCAAATAAGAATTTAGATAATCCACAAATGACTATGAAATTTCACATCTCCTTCTCCATATCCTTCTTCATCATCCTATCATAGTATGATAGAGCACCTACATCTGCAGTTCACTAATGACAAGACAACATCAGTTTGAGAAACCCCTAGTCTAAGATGTTGCATGATGATCCATTCACTGAGCCAAAACTAGGTGGAAAGTTGAGGAAGAGGCTTAGTGACTATGAAATTTCACATCTCAAACATTCAAGGGTCAATTCTTAGCCTTGAGGTTGCACAATGCATAGCTAAGGTTGGACTGGGATTGAAGATTGCGCAGTTGGGGAGCTCAAAGAGCTAGGTTGAGGACTTGATGACTAAAGTTTCCCACTGCGTAGTGTTGGAAGGATAGGGATGCTAGGTGATTGCAAAATTGCATAATTCGGGAGCTCAATGGTTGGGCTTAAGTACTGACACTGTGTAATGCGTAATTCAGGCTTGGATGGAGGGAAGGGTTGTGCAGTTTTGGAGCTCACGGGCTAAGCTTGAGCACTAAGACTATGCAGTGAATAGTTCTAGGAGGAACGAATTTCACATTGCATAGTTCCAAGAGGTAGGGTTGTTGTTTGAGGGTTGAGACTACGTAATGCATAGCCTAGGAAGGCTAGGTGAGGCTAGGTTTCTCGGTCAAGAATTTTTCCAAATTTGAGTAAGTGTGGATCTATGTAGCTAATGTGAACATTAACAAGACTTAACTATGATTACACACTTACAACACTTTATGAAAAAAAATAGATCACCCATAACACATGAAAAACATAATTCCCTTATTACGACAACTTTGTGATGACTTATGCCAAGTGCGACACCAAAAATACAGTTTGCAACGACAGTGATGACACTTGTGCAAAAATGCTTAAAACTCTGGAAATGGGCGTGATAGATGTTTACATGGTAAGACTAACTCATTTATACAAAGATTACCCCTCGAAACCACCAAAACTAGCTTTTGTACAACGTGCGACACTTGACATGTGAAAATATTACACTTTTATTTTCTTGCAAATGGACCAAAATACTTAGAGAAAACACATGCAATAAGTCTTAATGCTTGTGACAGCAGTATGCAATATCATAGTAGGATGCAAAATTTAATTGTAGGCCAAAATTTTAGAGGGTGTTGTAGCAGCGACAACACTTAGCGACACACAGGTAGAATTATAGTTTCTCTGTCTAGGTTGATTCTTTTGTACAAGGTCTAGTTCTTCAGAGAGTATTGATTCATTGTGCATATCACTTTGGTTTCTGTTGGCTTATTAGGCCCTGACCTAGGTTCGGAAGAGTTATTAGCCAAACAAATCCTGAAGCTACCAGCCTTTTTGGCAACAAACCGCGAAGCGTGGACTAAGGTCTCACCGAAGGTGGCAGGGGAGGGTGTTGGAACCAAGTTTCCACACCCTTGGGATGTTTTCATGTGGTCTGGAGGGGTCACAAACCATTATGTGGCCTCCCGCCACTCTATACTATTATCGGGCTTCCGCGTGGGTGTACTTTCTTATTAATGAACTTAATACAAATCTGATCTTCTTGTACAGTCTTTCAGAAAACATTTAGCAATAAAACCCAGTGTGCACAATTATAAAAAGATATAAATTATAATATATGCATAAACTAGAATTCAATAGATCCGCGATATTTCAAAAACAACTTATCTTTATTAATATCTTCTTTCTAGTACAACCTTCTTTCTGCCCTGTGCACACAGCTGCAGGGGTCTGCACACATAGCTGTGGAGCCTCTATCTACCCACTAACACCCTTGACTCAAACTTACAAATGAAAAACTTTGATTACCTTCACCAACCCATCATACATCAAGTCTAATCCAGAACACCAAAAAACTGCTTTCTACCCTTAGAGCCTTGCTTTATTTATACATTCCCACGGTCTGCGGACCATGGGTAGACCAACCTAGTTCCTATTATCCTATATTATTTTTGGGCAGTCAACCCCTTGACTTGACCTATTAAATTTCGTGCTCCACGCATTTCAGAGATTTACAATATTATTATGCTAACTTCTAGGCTTTAAACCCCAAAACCATTATGCAGGGCCTCCGCTACCCAACAATTTCCCCACTTACCCTATGAATAAACATAGTCCCCTTTGTCCCTTCTTGGTTGAACACAAACATAAAATTAATAATATCGCAATGTTTCGAATCAAGAAAGGGTAGTATGGCTTTTAAGATTTAGATTTCTAGAGTATAGTTTTTCATCTCTGGTGTTGCTTCATTGCTAGTAGGCCTAGACAATACCCTGAAGGAGTCACTACAGGAACATAAGCATTTCTCTGTTGCCAGCAATCCTAGACAGTACCCCAGTGGAGTTTCTTGCTTCACCTCTTTGTGTACGAAGCTTTTCTCTTATTTATCCTTTATTTATATATTTATATAGGATTGTGCATAGGCACTTATTCATTTCATGGGCAAAAGAGGGGTCCCTACCTATTGAGAGTAGGAAGTTTGTTCCTTCAAAGAAGCATATAAAGACATCTAATTTAGGTTTTCTCATTTATATTTTTCCCTTCTCCTTTTCTACTTGATTGGATAAGCATGAAAACACTGAAACATAAAGAACCGAGTATGGGTGTAAGGTTCCTAGAATCGACACAGGTATCATGGTTCAATACAAAACTATCTTTATGGAAGGATTGCATTTTTCGTTAAAACATTATTGACCAAAAGACATAACCAAAGAAGGAGGACCGAAGGTTAGCCAAATGTTGTAGTGTCACAAGACTCTTTTCAACTTATCCACCCATAAAGAAGCCAAAAAACGTGTTCACATGTGATGCTTATTTACATGAACAAAATAAAACACAAGACCAAAAAAAGAAACAAAGAAACAAGAAAACAAACTATGTACATAGGGTAGGGCACAACCTTAGACTATCATTGAAAATATTGTTTTAAATCTTGGCCATTGAAAGGAAGAGAGTCAATATTCCCGTCTAAATATTGAAGAAGTTATGTGTGTTGTCCAAGCTTCTCGTGCACCGTGAGCAGTATGATCCATAGGGATTGGAATTTAGTATGTTTGCCTTTGTCTTTGTGGGCTTTATTCCACTTCAAGACTAGGTCACCCACACTTAATTCATTTTTTCCTGCACACTTCTTGTCAAACCACCTTGTGATATGAATCTAATGAAGAGAAAAATTCTCTTTGGCTTTCTGTCTTTTTTCCTGCAGCTTGCAAAGGGTGTCTATCTTACTCTAAACCAATAAGCATGGCTTTCCTTGGGATTCTTGTGAAAGTTGAAGGGAAAGAAAATAGATGTTTGGGGGTCGGATGGCTTCTTTTCCATACAATAGGAAGTAAGGAGACATATTCAGATAAGGTTTTGGCATGACTCGGTCAACCCATCGGGTATAAGTAGAGTGTCGATTCCTCTATTAAGATAAAACTATATTCTTAATGATGTGGATAAGGTTCTTATTGGTAGAATCAACAAGACCATTTCCTTGCGGATAGTAATTAGCAAAATGTTTCAATACATATCATTTTCCAATGCAAAATCATATAATCTTAAAGATAAAAATTAGTGTTGAACTTGTTTCTAGTAGGCAGTTCTTGGCTGCAAAATCTATGTCAAGAAACCAACTCGACTAGTCTTTAGGTTCATGTTGGCCCTTGAACAAGAGGGAGCTCCCTCAAATGTTATGAGGCCTTTTTTAATGTTGTCCACTATCACTGGACAATAGCCTATGGAGCAAAATGGCCATATCTATGATTTATTGTGGGTGGTTGTTGATGATTACACAATCTCTATCTATGAATAAATACCTCTCTTGTAGATTCCTTGGTCAAAGTGCCAGCATCTAGTTTGACAGAATAACATGATTTTTAGAGATTTTGATAGAAGAATATAAGATAATTCATGATAATTAAGAAATCATACTAAATGCTTAATCAACCAGATATAGTGGATGCATGTAAAATATTTCTACAGCTAAACAAAACACATTCAAGAGATGACAGAAGGAAACAATTAAAATATGTAGAGGAATTAACCAAGACAAACAATTCAGTTAATTAATCTCTTTAAATTACTATAACTTTAAAGGATTTTAGAGAGATTGACACTCAATATGTTCTTACTCATATCTCCTATGTTACCTTGAACATGTGCAAAAATAAAGTATGAAAGCACTAGAAAAACATACAAGAAAAACAAATTATGCCATGAACTAGGGCTACAATACTTCCATTAGGGATTCTGTAATAAATGTTTTACAAAGCGACCGAGTCTTGGCATCAAAAGCAACCCCTTTACATTACAATTAAAACAATATATGGAGCATTACATTAAGATGTCTTTGTCTATATTTTTGGAATAAAAATCTGACCAATAAACTAAAAATAAGAAGAATAAAAAGAATCTCTAAAAAAATGTAGGAAATTTGGAATTCTTTGCAAGTCTTCCACGTTGAACTCTTGAGATGCTTAAATTGTCTGCTGGAAAACTTCACTTTGATCCTAGTTTGTTGATATTCTGCTACTAGGTGTCCTTTGAATGCTAATATGCCTCTAAATCTAAATAAGAATGAGTGTTGATCTTCCTCCTTCATCAAATGCTAAAATCATGTCTATAATCCAGTTGACTGAAATTTTTTGCTAGGTGTCTTTTGAAACTCCAATGCTTGAATTGACCAATGATTTTACGTCACTTTTTAAAGTTCCTCACGATTGTCATAAAATATTTTTGAAGAAAATATTTTGAATAATATTTCCAAATATTTTTCTTAAAATTGTAAATGAATTTCATAAAATAAAATTTCAAAATATTTCTTTGAATGATGTAATAAACCATCCTCTTGTTTTGAAATCCATGTCTTGTTTTTAAATCCATGCCTTGCTTTTCCTTGCCATAGATTTTAAAACCCATGTTTTGTTTTTCCTTCCCATGGATTTTAAAAAACCATGTCTTTTATTTCCTTCCCATGGATTTTAAAAACCATGACTTGTTTTGCCATGGTTGGTAAAGTATATTTTTTTTACTTTCCCCTTTTACTCCCGTAAAATCTTTGGATAATTATTTATCCAAATTTTATTTTCTATACATTTCTCCTCTTTATACCATAACAAAAAAAATGATTTTACTTACCCTCCTTTTACTTTCACCTACAACCTCATTTACTTTCACATGTACATTAGTTTCATAAATATATGACCTGTAAAAATCTCCTTTCACTCCAGTCATATTTTAGTCAGCCTCTTTCATTCGTAAACTCATTTCATAAACATGTGAATTTTTTTTATCTTCTTTCTTGTAACACTTTCATTTAAATCAATACGAATAATCGTTTTTGGGGGGTAAGTAGTAAGTGGTTTAGGAGAGGGGTTGAAATGAACAAGAGGATGAAAATTGTAAAAGAAGTAAATGTGAAACAACTTTTCGGGTGTAAGGTTGGGGTAGGTTAAAAGTCGAAAAGAAAACCCCCTCGCCTCGTGAGATTGGAGATTTATCAATAACCATTGATGTAAACAGAGGCATTTTATGTTAGGGAAATTTGATGTATGAAGTGAAGTGCGGGGTGAGGTCCTAACTTAATTTTGACTTTGCAATTTTGAATTGAGAATTTATTGTTGGCTAATGCACGAAAGTAAATGTGGTTCTAATGGTTTAGAGATTGGGTTTGTTATTTTTAAACTAAGTTTAATATGTTGGGTATGGAGTATGATTATTTAGAGGTCTTTGTTTCAGCCGGATGTATACCCCAGGGAGTTTGTACACCCCTCCACGGGAGGGGGTGCGGGGGAGACTTGTCCCCCTCGCAAGGGTTCAAGGGAGCTGATCCCCCTCGGCTGGGGGGTCTAAGGACCACCGATCCCCTGGCGAGGGTCTTGGGGGCAGTGCCCCCGAAGCTAAAAATAGATGTAAAATTTCCTTGTAAAAGTATAGTAATTTCTAGTCAATCTAGGCTGTTCATTAGGTGGATGATCTGATGGTAGAACTTATGTTTAGTTTAGGGTTATTTTCCCTAGAAGGAAACCCCTCTCTTTATATGAGGGCATTGTATTGAGGCTGTGTAATAGAAGTGTATTCTCTGAGCAAGAAACAGAGAGGTGAGATTGTGAGAGAAAACAAAGGATATTATAGCGGATCTGTTGTGGGTTGTGTCTCTTCATTTTGTTAGATAATAGAAAGGAAGGACTGGTTGTTCAGGGTGGACGTAGCCCAAACTGGGTGAACCACGTATATTTGTGTCTCTCTAGTTTTATGTCTTTTCTATATTTATATTTATGCAATATTCTATGTGTTCCATTACTTTGTAATATATATTTTTCTAACAACTAGTATCAGAGCCGAAGGTCTATTTGGTGGATAAACTCACAGGAAAGAAGGGTTCCTCGTTCGAGTGGGAGAAATTGCGGAAGATGGTAAGTTTAGGGTTGAGAAATTTAATGGCCAAAACTTCTCGCTGTGGAAGATGCAGATGGAAGATTATCTATATCAGAAACATTTGTACCTACCATTGGGCGGAAAAACAAAGATGCCGACAGGTATGACAGATGAAGAATGGAACCTTCTCGATAGAAAGGCACTCGAAATAGTACGGTTGTGCCTCACAGCGTCGGTTGCCTTCAACATTTCAAAGGAAACAACGATAGAGGGTTTGATTAAGGCGTTGGTGAAACTATATGAAAAGCCCTCAGCCTCAAACAAGGTATTTCTTATGAAACAGTTATTTAATATGAAGATGTTGGAAGGTGGATCTATTGCAGACCATTTAAATGATTTTAATACTGTTACAAGTCAGTTAAGTTCTGTAGGGGTAAGCTTTGATGATGAAGTTAGAGCTCTGTTATTCTTATGCTCATTGCCAGAAAGTTGGAATGGTTTAGTAATGGTCGTTAGTAACTCTGTTTCTAGATCTAGTACTTTAAAGTTTGATGATGTTGTCAGTGATATCCTTAGTGAGGAAATGTGTCGGAAAAGCTCTGGTGAGACATCAGGTAATGCTTTAAGTGCAAAGTCTAGGGGAAGAAAATTAGAAAGAGGAAAGAGCTCAGGATATTGCAGTAAATCAAGGAAAGGCAAATCCAAGTCCAGAACAGGGATAGTGTGCTGAAAATGCAGAAAGAAAGGACACTTAAGGAAATATTATAGATCTCGGAAGGGAAAAGAAGGAGATGCACAGGAAGAAAACAATCATGAAGCAAATATGACAGGTGAGGTGTTACAAGATGCTTTAATTCTTTCTTTCGAAAATATTACTGATTCCTGGGTGGTAGATTCAGGGGCCTCATTCCATGCCACACCTGATAAGAAATATTTTCATGACTATGTTCAAGGAGATTTTGGACAAGTTCGTTTGGGTGATGTAAACCTTGTAAAATTGTTGGAATGGGTAAGGTTCTTGTAAAACAGCAGAATGGAAACCAATGGCTACTAGAGGAGGTAAGGCATGTTCCAGATCTGAAGAAAAATATGATTTCAACAGGGCAATTAGGCGGCGAAGGTTGTGTGACAACTTTCACAGATAAAGCTTGGAAGGTCACCAAAGGAGCCCTGGTAATAGAAAAAGGCGAAAAGGTTGGTACATTATATTTATGCAATGGTATTTCTCACTCTGTTAATGCTTTAACTTCCAAAGGAGCAGATGCAGCATTATGGCATCATAGGCTTGGACACATGAGTGAGAAGGGGATGAAGATTCCTCACTCAAGGAATTTGTTGTCAGGTTTGAAGAATGTTGATTTAGACTTCTGTGAGAATTTCATTTATGGAAAACAGAAGAGAGTCAGATTTCTCAGAGTTGGGAAAGAAAAGAAGAGCGAAAAATTAGACCTTTTGCATACAGATGTATGGGGACCTGTTCAGGTATCATCTCTCAGTGGCTCTCATTATTATGTTAATTTTATTGATGATGCAACTAGAAATACTTGGATTTATTGTATTAAGAATAAATTTGATTTATTTGATACTTTCAAGAAATGGAAATCTTTGGTTGAGATTGAGACAGGAAAGAAATTGAAGTGTCTCAGATCCGATAATGGAGGTGAATATTGAAGCAAAGAGTTCGATAGGTACTGTTCAGAGCATGGAATTCCTAGAGAGAAGACAGCTCCAAGAACACCACGAAAGAATGGTGTGTCAGAAAGGATGAACAAAACAATCATGGAGTGTGCACGGTGCATGAGATTGCATGGAGGATTGCCTTTACAATTTTGGGCAGATGCTGTAGACACTGTTGTTTATCTAATAAACAGAGGGCCTTCAAGTTCCTTGGATGGTGGTGTTCCAAAGGAATCATGGATAGGTAAAAGGGTAAACTACTCTTTTTTAAATCCTTTTGGTTGTGAGGCCTTTGTCCATATTAATAAAGAAAATAGAACAAAGCTTGAGGAAAAATCAAAGAAATGTACCTTTATTGGATATGGTGTTAATGATTTTGGTTATCGCTTATATGATTATGAAAATCACAATTTCATTAGGAGCAGAGATGTAATATTCAATGAAAAAGTCTTGTATAAGAGTCAGTTACAGGAAAAGAAACAGGAAAAAGAAAACAAGGAATACACAGTTCTTGATGAGATCACTAAAAAAGTAAAGGTGCCTGAAAATAATAATAATCAAAAACTACAACAGAAACAACCACCACAATAGCAATAAGCACCCCAAACACCTGAAAGTGGTGTTAGAAGATCTACCAGGATAAGTATGCCCCCTTAACGATACTCTCCTTCATTATATTATTTATTGTTGACTGATTCTGGTGAACCCGAATGTTATGAAGAAGCAATGCAGGTTGAAAGTAGGAA